>CAUYQV010060634.1:0-11876 GCA_963574575.1 Galagoides demidoff
AAGCAGTTCTTGATAATCACTTCTCAGCAATTATTTATCACAGTTTAACATAAAATTAACAAAAATAATATAAAACTCATATTCTGGCGAAATAGCCATATGGCAGCCGAAAACCGTATATTCCCTTCTTGTTCTCCAGCCGGTTCGTGCATTCCTTCCAAAAATCGGGACTTTTTAAAAATACCACGGGATGCAGGACAAATTGTTGAAAAGCAGGACTGTCCCGCCAAAATCGGGACGTCTGGTCACCCTACACCTAACGTCAAGTTTGAGCTGTACTAAACAATCATTGCCACCTGTCTCAGCAGCTGAGTAAGTACAGTCTATAACCAAGGATGAGGCTTTTATATCACTTCTTCTGCTCTGGATTTTCAGCAGTGATTTGCTGAGGGATGAAGATGATGCTAACATTATGAAGTACTATGCAGGCCAGGTGGTATTTATTCTCAATCAGGCACTGGAGTAGGGAAATTCTAACTGCCAGGAATCTAAATAGAGGAATAATCATCTCGGAGTAGAGCAACCAGTAGCTAATTATTGCCTACTACCCGCATTACAGTTGTGGAACTATGTACAAGGTCTAGATTTGCCAAATGTACTTCTATATGGTGAAAAGGCTATGTCAGATGTATGCTGAGTTTTTACAAAGTTCTAGGGTAGTAGGTGCTATTTGAGTTAATCCAGCTAAACTTGGTCACATACCTAAGCACAATGAGAGTTTTGCTTTAAAGGTCAAATATGTCTCCAGTTCCCTGAGATTCCTATACTCTCTGTGGTATCCTCTATGTGACAGCTAGTGTTTGAGATGGTTGAGAGATTCTGATTCCAAGAAGGTCAGACTTTTCTCCAAATTTCAGTTTCAGAATCACCTCATTCTCAGGGCCCTCAAATAACTACTCCACATGCACCCTTACTTTCTCCCTCCAAAGACTCAGTAAACTGGGCAAGGAAACAACTAGAACAGCGGACCTGTCTTATTTAGCTTGATGTCAACCTCTTCCTGCTTTGATATTCCCCTTTCATTGCCCAAAGATAGACAAGTCCAGGCTTAGAACAATGGTATTCATGGCAGCAAGCTCTAAAAGGGGCTTCCTGTGGTTCCAGACCTGTCCCACTTCCACTAATCCTAGGTTAGAACTTCCACTGTAAACAGTGCAGAAATGAACAGCACAGCAGCACCTTCAGCAAAGCTGAGTCCCCTTCGATACAAGAATACATTGTCTAGAGCAAAAAATTTGGGTAAGGCAAACGAAGTCTTCCTTCTGCCCCGCTCCTGGAAGGCAAAGTGTGTCTGAGTCAATACAAGTCCCATAATTTTTACATATCCCTCAGTCAGAGGTGAGTGAATCAGTCTTTACACTTTTTAGAGGAGCCCACATTCTAGACAGAGCAGAATCTGAATGTTTAAGGTCATTTGCTTCAATCCCAATATGTGAAATCAATGACAGTATGAAACACTTTCCTCTTCCTTTTGTTTTCTCCTAGTCTAACGAGGGAAAGTTAACAGGAGTCACATGAGACAGAAAATCCTTTCTGTGAGCCTTTATCCTTCAGCATAGCAGGACAAAATGTTAATGGACCCTTCATCACATGGCCCAAGATGACTGGAGTCATAACCCACTAAAAATACAACAAAACAGTAGCCATGGACCAGGATACATACCTGGCCCCAAGAGACGTACAAGACTAAAAGGAATTTAGAGAGAACAAGTAAGAGTCAAACTCATCCTCCTACAGAAAGCAAGCCCAGGAGCTGTAAGCTTCAGTCAGCCAAGTGAAGTGACAATGTAGAGTACTGAACTGCATAGTGCAAGATGTAGGAAAGAAACTGGGCATCTGTGGCCACTTGTTCACTCAACCCTTCTTACCTGTGTGGCCATGGAGTGGTGAGTGTGGCCGTGGGAGTGTAGGTGATGTGCTAGAGGTCACAATCAAGCTCTTGCGGTTACTTGTCCGACAACTGCAATGAAAACAAAAAGTCAAGTTACAACGGGTCATATCATGGGCCTGAAGACCTTGAGCTGCTATCAAGGAACAAAGAGTGACACCATACTGGACAGTATACTGCTTTGAACTGACGTGATTAACAATCATCATCTGTACCAGTTACATTTGACGATTCATTATGTTCCCTCTTGAAACAACTTTTGTCAGTGTCTTGACTTTTATCTTGTACCACCTAAGTAAACACTTAGGTTTACTTCCCAAACAAACACAAGGTACCCCCTAAGGGTAATAACCATGTCTTAAATGGTACCTAATGAAAAAGAACTATTGTAAATTCCATTTAGAAAATAAAAAATACTAGCCAAAATAGTCTCACATCTCATAAAAAGTTCCCTCTTGTTTTTGCCATAAAAATGAAACTATTAATTATAAAAGTATAATTTTTAGAGCTGTTTAATCAGTGAATTAGGTAATATTCTCATTTTACCATTAAGTGTCAGAACAGGTCTGAATTTCTTTTGTAAAACTGGCACTCCAAAATGAAACAAACAAACAAACAAATCTGGCATTCTATTACATGTTAAATGCCTGAGACATTTTCTTGTAGTCCAAGAAAATCCAATCATGATAAAAAGTCATCTCATGCAACACTTATTACTGAAAAGTTCATCTAAATTTATCTGAATGTGAGCCTGTCTTTTAAAGGCATTAGTCAAATTTACCACTCATATTCATCCAAATAAATAGCCATTGAACATCCACAATGCATTGAGCACTGTTCTAAGGGCTGGGGAAGCAATAGGGAACAAGAGAAAGTCTCTGTCCCCATAACTGAAGTGAACGGTGCTATGGGATGAGAGAAAGAAAGGAAGAGAGGGAGAGAAAATAAGAGATGGGAATGTGAATGGAAGCAGTGGAAGTCAAGTCAAGGAAGGCCTGACTAAGGAGGTGACATCTGATCAGAGCTCTGAATGATATGAAGGACCCAGACAGGAAGATCTGAGAAGCAAAGAGGAAAATAAAGGTAAAGGTACTGAGAGAGAAACAAATTTGGTATGTTCAAAAAAGGGCAGAGCAGTGGGTGTCAGGAGGGGAGAAAAACCAGAAAAGATGTAGGTTATGGAAGCTATGGTGTAGGCCACGACCTGACTCTGCAGGACTATGGGAAATGTGATAAGAAACTACTGGAGAAATTGAGATCAGTCTCAAGAAAGACTTTCATTACAAATAATCTCCTCCCCTGAGAAACCATGAGGAGGAATCCAATCATACCCACACCCCAAACTACCTCAGTCATCACCCAAGGTCCAAGCCTCCCATTTTATCTCCACCTAGTTAACCCCTGAAAGCTTCAGAGAAGCTTACACCATAGCTCCTTGAACTTGGCCTCTCATCAGCAAACTGCCTATATTTTCTTTTTTTTTTTTTTTCCTGAAACTTTGCTTTAAATTCTAACTGAAAGCTTGCTGTCTTCCTAAGAGTCTTGATGAAACTCTAACTCTTTAAAAGCTAACTTTCTATTTTGCAACTGCAACTTCGGGAACTAAGGGTGAGTGAAGAAAAATCCAGAATCATGTTGGCTACTGTCTCATTTATATTTATAATAACAAACATCAAGTGGGGTCCTCATTACTGACTGCCAATCTCTTTACTACATTTACCTAGGTAATGTGCTCACTCTCTCTCCAAGACAACTAATTCACATCTTCTCCTCAAACCTTCAATATTCCTTCCTTCCCCAAATGGTGCCCTCATCTGCCAACCCTGCTTTTTATTTAATGGGGTTGGGGCGGGGGTGGGGGGGACACTACAAAATCACAAAGAGAAGTACTACATATTTACATATCCTGCTACAAAAATCTATACCAATGTATTCTACTTGGGCAGCACCCATAGCTCAGTGGGTAGGGTGCTGGCCACATACACCCAGGGTGGTGGATTCGAACCTGGCCATGGACAGCTAAAATAACAATGACAACTTCAATGAAAAGATTGACGGGTATTGCGGTGGGAGCCGTAGTCCCAGCTACTTGGGAGGCTGAGGCAAGAGAATCGCTTAAGCCCAAGAGTTTGAGGTAGCCTAGGTGACAGAATGAATAAGACCTTGTCTCAAGAAAGGGGGGAAAAATATATATATACATATACACACACACACACACATATAAAAATGTTCTAAATACACAGCCAATTAAGGCAGAGACTATCACATTGGAGAACAGCAGGACCCAATTATATACTGTAAATTATCTGTGACAGCCAAAAACTGGAACCCATCCCCAGTGTCCAATAATAGGTGAATGATAAATCATCATATATCTACACAACAGAATACTATTCAGTAATAACAAGGAACGAAGTATGGATTCATATGATGAATGAATCTCAAAGTAACTGTGCTGAAGCCAAGAAGCCAGACAGAGTACATGTATTATTCCATGGATCAACTGAACTGTGTCTCTCAGAGCTAGTCAACTGAAAAATCTGTCCCTGTATACAAATACAAAACATACTAAAACCAAAAGTCAAAACATCATATTAAGAGAAAATAGTTCTGACATATGCACTAAGAGGAAACATATTAGTTAATAGGAAATTGTGATATATGCAGGAAAAGGGAATGGCAAAAAATTATTTCCAAATTGATTACACCATATAAATTCAGCCAAAATGCATCTAACACATCATGATAAATTCCTCACGCTGTCTTGTTCTCTGCTTTATAAGACCACATGTTTTGTTCATACATGCTAAGAGATAACATGAACTTGTAGAATAGGCAACAAAGTCTGGGCAGAAGAGTCACCAACAATTTCCAAAAATACAACAACTGGCTGATGGGTAGTATCTACAATACTACAATACCAAAAAACCATGCTCCCTCTCTGGAGCATACCTATGACAATACCTGATTTTTTAACTAAAACAGGACTTGTTAATTTGTAAGTGATGTCACGAACTATCAAGCTGTATCACACGCAATTCAAACTAATGCTCACATATTCTGTGGTAGAAATTACAGAATATTGACCCTAGAATGGACTGAAAATCCAGTAGCAGCAGTAGTTGCTTTCTCCATGACTTCTATAGAGCACAAGAATAAAAGATGAAGCCACATTTTCAGGGAAATACTGGATTTTATGAAACACTATTCATTTTGCAGAGAGAGCCATGACAATTGGCAATTGCTATGAATAACTGTCTTGCACTATACCACCTACCATGAGGCTTAGTAACATGAGAAACATTTCCATGGATGACAATTATGCTGCTTCAAGAAGTCAATGGCTGGCAGGTTTGAAGTTTTGACAATATCAAGCAGTAGTGTACCTTGAAATAAACATCTACCCATTGGGAGAGATGAAACAAAAATTTTCGCAAAAATAAAACCACTAGTGGCTGGGCATGGTGACTCTCATGCCTATAATCCTAGTACTATGAGGATGAGGAGGCTGAGGAGGAGGATCACTCAAGCTCAGGAGTTTGAGATCAGCCTGAGCAAGAGTGAGATCCCCTCTCTACTAAAAACAGAAAAAGTGAGCCAGGTGCTCTGGCAAGTGACTGTAGTCCCAGCTGCTCAGGAGCCTGAGGCAGGAGGACTGCTTAAACCCAGAAGTCGGAGGTTGCTGTGAACTTGGCTAATGCCATAGCACTCCAGCCTGGGCAACAAAGTAAGAATCTGAATTAACTGGTCATTAAATAAACAAATAAATAAAACCACTTAAAAAAAAATTTGACCTAACAAAATTGAGAAATTTGGCTCAGTGCCTGTGGCTCAAGCAGCTAAGGCGCCAGCCACGTACACCTAAGGTGGCGGGTTCGAATCCCCAGCCCAGGCCCGCCAAACAACAATGATGGCTGCAACCAAAAAATGGCCGGGCGCTGTGGTGGGCGCCTATGGTCCCAGCTACTTGGGAGGTGGAGGCAGGAGACTCGCTTGAGCCCAGGAGTTGGAGGTTGCTATGAGCTGTGATGCCATGGCACTCTACCCAGGGGGAAAGCTTGAGGCTCCATCTCAAAAAAATAAAATAAAATAAAAAAGGAAATTCTGCAAGATATCCACATGACAATGTGGATAAACCTTAAGTGAAATAAGCAGTCACAGAAAGATAAATATTGCATGGTTCCATACGTGGACTGTTAAAATGGTCAAATTCATAAAATTTAAGAGTGTGATCTGGTTTCCCGGGGTTGGGGTGAGGGATAAATGGAGAGTTAGTAATCAATGAACAGGCAGATGAATAGACTCTAGATGAATAAACTCTTTAGAGATCTGCTGTACAACTTTGTACTTGTAGTTAATAAAATTATTGTATACTCAAAAAATGTGTTAAGAGGGTAGGTATTATGTTTAAGTGTTCTTAGCAAAAAAGAATTTTTTTTAGGTTCACACTTATGAAATTTGATTGTCGTCTCTGTTGATAATATCAGCAGCTGTCATATATTGAGTGCAAAGTTCCAGCACTGCCTAGTGCTGGAATTAGTGCTTGTCACAATTATCTCTTACCCACTTCCCAGTAACCCTGTAAAGGAAGATACTGTTCTTTTCCACATTTTAAAGGTGAGGAAACAGAGGGATTAAGCAACCTCCTCATGGTCATCCAGCTTCCAAGGAGGCAGAGCCATGACTCAGACTTGGGCACCCTGACTATGGCGTGTTCCCAACCACTGTCATCTAAATATTCCTTTAATACTCTAGGAGGATATTCATATGATTGTTCTTGACAGGAGCCACTTATCACCTTTATAACCAGGGACAGATCTTCTCCCCCAAATTGGAGATCAAATATGGAAAATATAACTGAGGAATATGTTTCTATTTTTTAGGTTTGTTTGTTTCTTTCTTTTGTCTTTTCCTTATAGTAAAACGAGGTCTTTAGAATGAGTGGAGAGTCTGTGCCAAAGTGAGTGGATGGAAATAATAAATAAGGCTTAAATTTTAAAATTATTTAAGATTACTTTTCAGTGAAGAAAGTCTCATTTGATCCCTGCCGACCCTTTGCCATCCCACTGTTTAATTCTGTGAATCAAAGAATAGAAAGGTACAGAATGTTGATTAGATCAGCTCAGCTCCCATTACCGTGCCTCTCCTCCCCGGAATATTTTTTTGTATTTAATCCGTTTATATGTTTTTTGCATGTTGCCATGGTAAATCTCATTCCATGATGTGAGAGACTTTAGCGCTGAAGGAGGTTTTCTTAATGTTAAACCCCTCTTTTTCATTTCCACATTTTATCTTGGTGTTGCCAGGGCAACTCAAATAATTTCATCTTCTCTTTGAACTTGATTTCCCTAGGCTGTTATACCCTCATGCTGACTCATTCATGTTCTTACAGTGTTTTTTTTTTTTTCTAGTTTCATTTCTGCAGCTACTTTCCTTACATAGGCGTCATCCGCTTTTCTTTCTGTAATCATAATAGATGATGCACGGCTGTAGTGGGTATTGGGAGGGACTGCAAACCCCCCTGGTGATTAGAAAAGAGCTATGGACCATCTCATCAGAAAAATGTCAGTGTAAGAAATAATAGATGAAAATATTGAATTTATGAGAGCTGTTCAACTATCTTTTACCCAAATCTATTTGGTTCTTAGATTCTGAATTGAAAGTTGCCAGAGTTTGTGTAGCAAGGGATTTATCAAAAAATCTGTCCAAATCTATTCCATTTCTATATTCAGATCATGAAAATGAAGATACCTGGTTTTGTTCTCATTTTTCCTCCCAAGGCAATCTCATGCTTAGTTTTATAGCCTGTCCTTGTCTGGCAGTTCTCTTGGAAAACTACCTGGAGGAGTTAATTGGCTGGCTGGCTCACATCTTTCCCAGTGTCGGTTTGGCTCACAATCCATTTCCCACATACTGTCTCCTTTTTGTTTCCTTGGAGTCTTGCTGGGTTGCCCTGGCTGGAGTGCAGTGGCCCCATCAGAGCTCACTGCAGCCTCTAACTCCTGGCCTCGAGCATTCCTCCTGCCTCAGCTTGGAGTAGTCACATACTCTATGATTTCTTTTACCCCCAGTGCTTGGCACTTAGGTGAGGTAAAAAATGTTAAAATAGGGAGGGAGGGAAGAAAGAGAGGAAAAAGGAAAAAAAGGAAGGGCATGTCAAAGAGAGGGAAAAAGAAAAAGAGAAAACTAAAAAAACAGATGAAAGAAGACTGTACCCTGGCTGAAGGTTGAATTTCTTGTGTATAGTTCAGAAGTCAGTTCCTACGGAGCAATTCTAGATGGATTTTGAGTGAGGTGACCACGTGGCAGGCTGGCACTGCTTGGACAGATGCAGGGGAGGAAAGCAGTCCTCGTATCTCACTGTTCCCCCTTGTACTTAGTCTCATGAAATTGTTCAACAGCCTTCATGGTGATGACTGGTCCACTGAGATTCTAAAGCAGCGTTCACTGCTGTGGGGAGAATTTTGTGAATTTGGTACCAAACATGAACTATTGAGCCAGAGCTTTGGGGCGTTTTTACATGGGATTAATTTTTATACCATGTTAATGTGGAGGCATCACATGGAAGACGAGCCAGTAGAGGTCGAGCTCAGGTCACGTTTTTTGGAAGACCGTTGGTCTCCCTTGTTTGACAGCCAGCTGCTATGTGAGGCTGCTCCATTCTACGCGCTTTTACTGGAAGGTTGTACTGGGTAGATTTTCTTTTACACCTTAGAAAAAGACTTTGGAGATATCACAGAGTAGTTTTGATTTGCATTTCTAATGATTAAGGATGGTGAGCATTTTTTCATATATCTATAGGCCATATGCCTATCTTCTTTAGAGAAATTTCTGTTCAAATCTTTTGCCCACCCTGAGATGGGATCACTTGTTTTTTTGTTGCTAATACATTTGAGTTCTCTATGGTTTCTGGTTATTAAACCTTTGTTGGAAACATAACCTGCAAATATCTTCTCCCATTCTGAAGGCTGTCAACTTGCTTTACTTACTGTGTTCTTGGCTGTGCAGAAGCTCTTTAGTTTGATCAGGTCCCAATAGTGTATTTTTGATGTTGCTTCAATTGCTTGGGGAGTCCTCCTCATAAAATGTTCGTCCAGGCTGATTTCTTCAAGTGTTTTCCCACATTTTCTTCTAGTATTTTTATGGTTTAATGTCTTAATTTTAAATCTTTAATCCAGTGAGAATCTATCTTAGTTAACGGTGAAAGGTATGGGTCCAGTTTCAGTTTTCTACAGGTTGCCAGCCAGTTCGCCCTGACCATTTATTAAATAGGGAATCTTTTCCCCACTCAATTTTTTTAATTGGCTTGTCAAAGATCAAGTAACAGTAGGTAGCTGGATTCATCTGTTGGCTCTCTATTCTGTTCCATACATCTACCTCTCTATTTTTGTGCCAGTACCATGCTGTTTTAATCACTATTGATTTATAGTATAATCTGAGGTCTGGTAGCAAGATTCCTCCTGCTTTGCTTTTATTCCTGAGTAATGTCTTGGCTATTCGAGGCTTTTTCTGATTCCATATAAAATGAAGTATTATTTTTTCAAGATCTTTAAAATATGACAGTGGAGCTTTAATGGGTATCACATTAAAATTATATATTGCTTTGGGTAACAGGGACATTTTAACAATATTGATTTTTCCCAGCCATGAACATGGTATATTTTTCCATTTGTTAACATTTTCAGCTATTTCTTTTCTCAGAGTTTCATAATTCTCCTTATAGAGACCTTTCATGTCCTTTGTTAGGTGAATTCCCAGATATTTCGTCTTCTTTGGCACTATTGTAAAAGGAATAGAGTCCTTGATTGTTTTTCAGCTTGACTATTGTTGGGGTGTATAAAAGCTACTGACTTCTAAGTATTCTATTTGTATCTGAGTCACTAGTATATTCTTGATCACTTCTAAGAGTTTTGAAGTTGAGTCCCTGAGATTTTCTAGGTATAGAATCATGTCATCAGCGAAAAGTGAGAGTTTGATCTCCTCTGACCCTACTTGGATACCCTTGATCACCTTCTCTTGCCTGATTGTGATAGCTAAGACTTCCATTACTATGTTAAATAGCAGTGGAGACAGTGGGCATCTTTGCCTCATTCCTGATCTGAGTGAAAATGTTTTCAATTTTACACCATTAAATATGATATTGCCTTTGGGTTTGCTGTAAATTGCTTCTAGCAGTTTAAGAAATATCCCTTATGCCTATATATATATATGAAAAAATGCTCACCATCCTTAATCATCAGAGAAATGCAAATCAAAACTACTTTGGGATATCATCTAACACCAGTAAAATTAGTCCATATCAGAAAATCCCAAAATCAAAGATGCTGGCGTGGATGTGGACAAAAAGGAGCACTTCTACACTGCTGGTAGGATAGCAAACTAATACGTTCCTTTTAGAAAGATACCTGGAGAATACTTGGAAAACTAAAAACACACCTGGCATTTGATCCTATAATTCTTCTACTAGGTATATGTCCAGAAGACCAAAAATCACATTATAACAAAGATATTTGCACCAGAGTGTTTATTGCAGCCCAATTTATAATTGCTAGGTCATGGAAGAAGCCCAAGTGCCCATAAATCCACAAATGGATCAATAAATTGTGGTATATGTACACCATGGAATACTATGCAATCCTAAAGAAGGATGGAGACTTTACCCTCTTCATGTTTACATGGATGTAGCTGGAAAATATTCTTCTTATCAAAGTATCTCAAGAATGGAAGAAAAAGTGCCCAATGTACACAGTCCCACTGTGAAACTAATTTATAGCTTTCATAGAAAGGCTATAACCCAATTATAGCCAAGAATATGGGTAAAGGGGAGGGGGAGGGGATAAGAGGGAGAAGGATGGGTGGAGGGAGGATGGTTAGTGAGATCATGCCTGTGGTTCATCTTGTAAGGGTACACGTGAATCTTTCTAAATGTAGAATATAAATGTCTTAACACAATAACTAAGAAATTGACATGAAGGCTATGTTAACCAGTTTAATGAAAAGATTACAAATTGTATATAAAAATAGGCACACTGTACCCCATGACTGTATCAATGTACACAGTTATGATTTAATTTTTAAAAAAGTAAAAAAAAAGAAATATCCCTTCTATGCCTATTTTCTTAAGAAAGATGATGAAAGGATGCTGGATATTATCAAAGGCTTTTTCTGCATCAATTCAGAGAATCATATGGTCTTTTTTTTTTCTTTTACTGATGTGGTGTATTATATTTATAGATTTGAGAATGTTGAACCAGCCCTGTAACCCTGGAATAAAGCCAACTTGATCATGGTGTATAATTTTTTTGATGTGTTGTTATATCCTGTTTGCTAAGATTTTATTGAATATTTTTGCATCGATATTCATTAATGATATTGGTCCATAATTTTCTTTCTTTGTTGAATCTTTTTCTGGTTTGGGTATCAGGGTGATATTTACTTCATAGAATGTGTTGGGAAGTATTCCTTCTTTTTCTATGCTTTGTAAATGTTGTATAATATAGGTACTAGTTCCTCTTGAAATGTTTGATAGACTTTGGATATAAACTACCTGGTCCTGGACTTTTCTTTTTAGGGAGATTTCGGATTGATGATACTATTTCAGTGGTTGATATAGGTCTATTTAAGATTTCTAATTCTTTCTGGTTGAGTCTAGGAAGGTGGCGTGCTTCGAGGTATTGGTCCATTTCCTTCAGATTTTCATATTTCTGGGAATAGAGATTTTTGAAATAATCATGGAGGATTTTTTGAATTTATAAAGTGTCTTTTGTTATTTCTCCTTTATCATTTCTGATAGATGATATTAGAGATTTTACTTTTCTATTTCTGGTAAGGTTGGCCAAAGATTTATCATTTTGTTAATGTTCTCAAAAAAACAACTTTTTGTTTCATTGAGCTTCTGAATGATCCTTTTGTTTTCATTTCATTTAATTCTGCCCTAATTCTGGTTATTTCTTTTCTTCTGCTGGGTTTGGGGTTGGAATGTTCTTCC
>CAUYQV010060635.1:0-42262 GCA_963574575.1 Galagoides demidoff
AAATGGCCGGGCGTTGTGGTGAGCACCTGTAGTCCCAGCTACTTGGGAGGCTGAGGCAGGAGACTCACTTGAGCCCAGGAGTTGGAGGTTGCTATGAGCTGTGATGCCATGGCACTCTACCCAGGGGGATAGCTTGAGGCTCCATCTCAAAAAAAAAAAAAAAAAACAAGCCAAAAAGGCCTACTCACATTAACACCTCAGTAACATAATTCAAAGTCAAAATACATATAAATATTAACTACTGTCACAAGAAAAAAGGTATTATAACTTACATTAAATGTGATGTCTACAATTTTTAAATCCCATGAAAAAAATGGAAATAAGGTTTTCCAACGAGAAATAATTACATAAACTATGACTATAAAGTCATTATACTTTAATGCTTTAATATTAATATGATAACTTTTATCATTTAAGAACAAAATAAAATAACTCAACCCAAACTGTATACTTACTAGCCTTCAATTAGCCATGTACATTTAGTTTTATACTTATAGTTAATTGGACCATCTGTTAAATATCCAGAAGGTTCTGTTAACCTAGAGGAGAAAACAAAATCATGAAAATAATTACCCTATAGTGAAGACATTTAGTAGCATAAGAAAATATAAAAGTCATTAAGGCAAAGTAATAGAACATAGGAAATTTCCAAAAAGGAGGATTTATTTACAACACAGAAAAACTGCAAATTGCTTTTATTTATTTTTATATCTCAAAAGATATTTATTTTGGATTTCTGTAAACCTTGATGTATCATGACCATTTATTTCAATTTGTTCAGTGGGAAAAAAAAAAACACTGAAAGATTGAGTATTGTATGAGGTCCAATGTTAATGCAAAATAGATTAATTTAAACATCATCTGCACAAAAATTAGGCTGAGGCGAAAGAAGGAAGATCAAATGTGCTGTGGAAGAGGCAGATCTATGGAACAGAGAAGCATGTGTATGTGTCTTCTACCTGGGGAGTTACCGTGGTAGCTGTTTGGTATGCATTCACCAGAATTGCTAAGACAGTTGTCACCAGACTTTTCAGGGTTCTGCTACTATTTTTATTATCATTTTCTCTTGTCTACTCTATAACTAGCCCAAGAACTCAATCAATTTTTAAAAGCAGATAACTCAAGTGGTATATATCTTCTACTTTATATACGAAAAGGAAAGATAAACTTCAGGATAAATTTATAAGTTCTTATACACAAAAAGGATAAGAAAACTTCAGGTTGTCGGAATTTAAAAATATTTAAAACAAAAATCTCAATGCTACATCAGTTTGTTCTGATCAATTACTTTGTCAACAAAAGACTATACTTTATTTAAATCATCTTCCCACTGAGCATTCATATACTATATTTGTACATGCATACACATGTCACAGCCAATTCGTGTTTATGCACTCACATAAACACATACACACACACAGATATTAGGGTCGTTATCTACTTTTATATAAAATTAAAATTTCCTTATAGTAGAGTGCCTTAAAAATATTAGGAGGAAAAAAATTTTTCATTTAACTATATCAGGGTTAACAGAAAGGTTTGTCAATGTTAAAGTTACCTGCAACATTTTAATAATTCTTGAAAATCGCTTGGGTAACATAGGGGCTAATTCATGCTTGAAAAAGTTTTTGAAGATCAAAAGACAAATTCCTATGTTCTCAATATGTTAAAATAATAAATTGAACATTTTCTACATGTCAGGTACTACTGCAAGCATACAAGGCTCACTTCAAAAAAAAAATCTCAAAACTCCATGGGATAGTAAGTAATTAGTAACTCCAATATTACACTGAGAAGACTGAAGCACAGTTTAAATAACAGGTTAGATAACTTCCCCTGATTTTCCAACCTCCAATAATATTAGATGCATAATTCAGACAAACACTCTTTGAAGACAACTTAAAAAGATATTAAAATAACAAAACAATAAAATCTACCAAACCAAGATCCAGAAATTACAAATTCTTAAAGAGAAGCCTGGTATTCAGAGCTGCTTTTTTGCCTGGAGAGATTTGCCTATTTAGAAGAGACTCCCAAAAGGCTGAAGGCACAATTAGGAAGCCTCAAGGAAAGAGGAGGTCAAAAGTTGGAGGCAATAACCCTCGAGAGGTAGGGGCTCAAATAAACAACATAGCACTTTGTCTTGGAACATGATGATTTGTTATTAGGGTAAAAGGGCATAGCAGAAGTAAATCTGTCCTCACCTAGACTATAGCCTAGCTATGAGTCATCTGGGAAGCAGAAAAGTCTGTAAAGCCTTAAAATTGTCTTATGGTGATGCTAGATCTGCCAGTGTGCTAAATCTCCTAATGGAAGATACATGAAAGTTATTGTTATCCTAGATCTCAGATTATTTCTATCAATAATTTTCAAATAAAATGTCTAGAATAATCAAAGATAACTAGGCATATGAACAGATTCAAAGATATTCTAGTTATTGATATTATCAGATGCAAACTATAAAACACATGTGCTTACTAAGTTGAAGAAGACAAACGACAAGATGCGTGGCAATTAATGGAAAACTATAAAAAGTAACGGCAAATTTGGGGAGGGAAATGAAAACCTATTACTGAAAATTACCATTATCAAAAGTAAGAACTCAACGAACAAGTTGAACAACACATTAAATGCCACTGGAAAAAAGATGAGCTATTTACAAGATAGATCTGTAGAAAACATCCAAAGAGCAGAATGGCTGAGGAATCAATCCTTTGTGTGTGGGTCAGGTCACTCCACGAGATAAAACCCAACTAGATCAAGGGCTAGCTGAAGGCAGGGAAAAATACAGAATGGGTAGTAGAATAAAACCACATATATCAATTATGATCTTATAACCCATTACAGAAATAACAATCACAATAGCTTTGTATACTTTCAGTTTGCTTAGTCTATGTATAAATTATCTCTCTTTTACATTTTCATTTTATAAAATAAAACAAGTTGCTGAAAGTCAACTTTACAATTTAGTCTTTAGATAACATAATATCTGATGTAACTATGACTCAACATGAAAAATAAGTAATATAACCAATGATGGATATAGACGATGACTTTTGAGACTATGTATTTCCTCGTTTGGGGGAAAAGGTAAAAATTTCACTTATAAGAAATCGATCTTCTTAGGTAGAAATAGACCATTGTTTAGTTGTCGTTGGGGAGTTCAAATATGTTTACAAGAACGCTTATGGAAGCTAAATCATCAAAGGTGGACTGTGCCAGTTATCCATCTGTTATCCAGATTCACCCTGTTTGCCCTACTGTTTGAAAATAGATACAGGCCTTTTGATTCCCCCGCGCCCCCTTGCCCTGGCCAGGGCAAGATGTGAGAGTTTCACTTCTTGGTTCCAGTGTGCTCAAATAGGCTCCCGCAGTTTGTGTGGCTTCTCTACGACTACACTCCGATAGGTGTGGTGGCCAGCAGCTCTCAGCCAGCAACAGCTTCCCCCCAGCCCTTTTCAGACAATGTTGTAACAGAGTGAGTGCCTACAATGAGACACCTTCCCATGACATCTTTCTCCAATGTTCGATAAAGTGGTTTTATGGCAAATTCTAGAGAGGGCAGATATTGAGCAAGTGCAGCCCAACAGCAACTTTTCTGCCATTAATTAACCTGAAGCCAAGCCCTCCTAACAAAGTCTGGATCTCAGGACGCAGCTTTTACTTAGGTCCTCCATTTCAGTCTTGAGCGTAGTAGTAGTTGCTCATTATATCTTCTATTTCTATATTCTTCAGAATTCTCTTTATTTCTTACTAGCCAGTCTCTCATTACTCCAATCACTGCTACAGTTAGTACTTCCTTATATTACACTTCTCATGTTAAAATTACATTTTTTTCCTGATTGGACCCAGACCAATAATACTAATAATAAGGATATGCAAAATAATATCACAATAACAAACCATTTTGCACTAAACAGAATAGCTAAAATTAAAAATTGATATTATCAAACATTAGCAAGGATATAGAGAAAAAGAATCCTCATAGGAACAAATCAGTGCAACTACTTTAGAAAACAAGTTAGCATGGTCTTACTTAGTTTTAAATAGTTACATTTTTTATTTAAGAGATGGTGTCTCACTATGTTGCCCAGCTAGAATACAGCAACCATTCCCAATGTAATCATCAGGAATTCAACCTGGAACTCCTGGTCTCAAGGAATCCTCTTGCCTCAGCCTCCCAGTTGCATGCAAGGACTACAGGTACTACAGACAGAACCCACTGCACCTGGGTAAACATAAACATATCCTACTTGCAGTAGGGAGGGTGTCAATGCTACACCCATATTCTCATAGACTTCCTTGCCATTCTCATACACTCCAGTCTGACTTCCCAAGGTCATACCTGCATCATTGTTGAAGGTCTTTCCTCTGACTGCTAGAACCTACTTGGTGGCCTGGAAAGTGCCTAGGAATCAATATCCTCCTAGGGATAGCCCTTAGCCAATACATGGTTTGGTTTAAAGAGTATAAATGCCCTCAGCTTCCTTACCTCATTGCTGGAATAATACTGAAGTCCATTTTCCCCAGCACTTTCCTGTGGGCTGAAACTCTCATCACCCACTATGGTAGCTGACTTGATACCGGGTCTCTTATTAGCTACCTTCTCTTCTCTAGATCACTCATCTATCAACGTCCCTCCATCTCCCAGAGTAATAACCTGCAGCATGCTTTAGTATCACTACAACTAAGATTTTTACTTACAGTAAATTCAGATGGGAAACCGGCGGAAGGAGATGCACTCACTTTAATATGATAGGCTTATGCAATATGCCTCCTAATATTTGATAACTACAGCAGCAAGGGTAAATATAAGCATTATGGAATTACTAGATGATTGCTGTTAAAAGCCACTAGTGTGCTGAAGGAAGAAAATTATAGACTCAACCAAGCCGATTTTAGATACAGCATGAAACACAGACGTTTCTTTAACATCTAAAGAGACTCTGACCTCCTGCAGCCAGAGGGTAGGTCAAGCTGAAAAACAGGTCGAGGACCAGATCCCAAGAGGAAGAGAACAACAGAAAAGGTTTAATTCACAACCCTGGCAAAACTCCAGGGCTAAAGATAGCACCTCCAAAAGAAAGTAGAGTCTTCATACCAGAGAGGGCACCATCTGGCTATCTGCACTTCAGAACCGAAAACCTCAGATTTTTTGAACCTTCTGAGCCTGCAAATGTCTTTCAAAAGACAAGATTGACAATGAGAAAATTGAATTCCCACCCTCTTTAAAAATATTACTCAGTCTTTAGCCATAGCAACAAGTAATACTATAACTGAATTAAACCAATTTAATCAATCAATGACAACTGGCTATAGTAATCATGTTTCCAAAACCCATGCAACTAGTTGTAGCTCCATGAACAGTGACCACACCAAGAAAAAATTTAAAAATCTCCAATGTTTGGGAACTAAGCAACAAACTTCTAATTCACAAAGACAATTAGGAAATAAAATACTGAATAATACTAAAACCATAACATGTCAAAAATCATGAGAAGCTAAACCGATGTTTAGAAAAATTTATAGTTCTAAATGTAAATATCAGAAAAGTGAAAACCAATTATCTAAGATAACATCTTAAAAAGCTAGCAAAAGAACAGCAAATTAAACCAAACAAAAGTATGAGAAAATAAATATTATAATAAAAAATAAATATCTCTGAAATAGAAAACAGTTCATACAATGAAGAACATCAATACAATCAAAAGTTTTAAAAAGTTTTTTAAAAATACAATCAAAAGTTCATTTTATGAAGAAAAATAAAATATACCGCTGGAAAAACTGATCAAGACAAAAAGAAAAAAATATCATTGTCAAGAGGTTATGCCTCTGCACACAAGTTAAACGTCGCAGTACCCGAAAATTACACAAGCCTGTTACCTTGCTCAACTTCAGCAGCATAATTATCCAGACTGAAAAGGAAACTACTCACCACGGTCTCTGATTCCTTCCCTACCTTCATTCCTGAACCCTAGCACTAAAGATTGTACCAAGAGCCTAACTTCTTCCTCAATTTATAACGAAGAGATTTCTTCCTTGCCAATTCCAGTCTACTGGAAACATGGGAGGATACCACCAACCACGGCAAAAATGATGGAAAATCCCTACTCACCACCAAAAGATAGAAGGTGAGAAAGCTCCCAGCACGTCTATGATAAGAAAAGAACAATTCTCCCTTTGTAATTTCCCCACCTTTCTTTTCTTGTTTTGTGGGGGGAGACAGAGTCTCACTTTGTCACGCTCAGTACAGAGCTGTGGAGTCACAGCTCACAGCAACCTCAAACTCTTGGGCTCAAGCGAATTTCTTGCCTCAGCCTCCGAAGTAGTTGGGACTACAGCCGCCCACCACAATGCCCAGTGATTTTTAGAGATGAGTCTGGTTCAGACTGGTCTTGAACTCATGAGCTCAGGCAATCCTCCCAGAGTGCTAGGATTACAGGCATGAGCCACTGCGCCCAGCCTAACCTTTTCTTAAACTCCAAGAACCTTCACTTTCATGCTACTTATGCAGAGAATTCCCATTACACCCTTTGAACCTCTTCACAATCTAGAACTGATCCCTAAAATTCAAAAGTCTTACATTTCAAGACTATACTCTGACCACAAACACCAAAATTCACTTCTCACTGCTAATAGCTTTATATTCCAATTATGTGGAGCTCTCCAGAAATCAGGTAGGATATAATTCAATTACCTAAAAAAGTAAAATAGGTTTCTTATATAGCTACTATTTTCCTATGTCATTCCCACAATGTATTCCAAGTCTCAATTATTGTTTTTTAATTTTGTATCACTCCTCTTCCTGAATTGAGAACCATATTGACATATTAATCTAGATCAGAATTCCATAAACTGCTGGCCTACTGTCTATTTGTATAAATGAAGTTTTACTGGAACACAGCTACACTTGTTTGTTTGAATATCATCTAAGATTGCTAACATGCTATAAGGACAGAGTTAAGTAATGGCAACAGAAACCATCTGGCCAGCAAAGCGTGAAATATCATTTATCTGGCCCCCTTAACAGAAAAAGTTTGCCAATCCCTTGTCTAGATGCCTGCCACATGCCCATATGCCTTGCCAAAGTCTCATTCTAGCTGAAAATGCCCAATCTAGAGTTATTAATTAAATAAGCATGCTGGACTGTTTATAACAAATGGGTGGCCGCTATTAAATGCAGAAAAATTAGCACCAATATAAAACAGAAATAAATTATTTGGATGCTATGCTCTATCTGGGCTATGAACATAAAATTTAATACATTACAAAAATAAGAAAAATGCAACAGGTTTAATATCACAACGTCTCTTAAGCAATAAATTCTATTTATCACAGAATAAGGACTTAATACTGGCATAATCACTCTTCAAGGAATAGTCAGATACACTAAGGGATAATCTTTATGAAGGGTAGCTTTTATAAGCCAGCCTCACATAAAAGTCTTATTCAAAACAAGTTTTCTAGTTAATATACCATTTAACAGTTTATTAATTTTTTTAATTTTTATTGATAAATAATAATTTTATATATTTCTAGGGTAAAATGTGATGCCTGTATACATTGTAAATTGAGAAAATTGGGCCAATAATCATATCCTTCACTTCACATACTTATGATTTTGGTAGGGAAAAGACTTAACGTCCATTCTTTTAGCAATGTATTTTATCAAATGTACATTTACATTATTATTAACAATAGTCCTTATTTGTCTTAACTAAAACTTTGTACCATTTGACCAAAATTTCTCCTTTCACTACCTACTCCCCCTCCAGCCCCAAACTCAGATAACTACCATTCAACTCTCTACTTACATGAATGCAGATTTTTGGATTCCACAAATAAGATCAGGTGATACTTGCCTTTCTATGTCTAGCTCATTTCTCCTAGCATAATGTCCTCTAGTTTCATCCATGCTGTCACAAATAACAGAATTTAGTTCTTTTTTTTAAGCTGATTATTCCACTGTGTATGTGTATGTATATCACTTTCTATAATCCATTCATCTATTGATAGAAATTTAGATTGTTTCCAAATATTAGCTATTATGATTATTGGTGCAATGAACATGACAGTGTAGACATCTCACCATACTAATTTCAATTCCTTCTGATATATACCCAGAAGTGGGATTGCTGGATCATATTGTAATTCTATTTTTAGGTTTTTGAGGAACCTCCATACTGTTTTCCAAAGTGGCTGTACTAATTCACATTCCCATCAACAAAGTTCCCCATGTCCCCACAACCTTGCCATTAGGATCATCATCTTTTTGATAGTAGCCATTTTAACAAGTATGAGGTAATGTCTTATTATGGTTTTAATTTTCATTTCCCTGATGATTAGTGACAATGAACATTTTTTTCATATGTTTGGCCTTTTGTATGTTTTCTTTTGAGAAATGTCTATTCAGGTCCTTTGCTCATTTTTTAATAGGGTTATTATTGAGTAGTTTGAGTTCTTCATACATTTTGAGTATGAGCCCCTTATCTAATGTATGATTTGCAAATATTTTGTTGTTTCCTTTGCTCTACAGAGCTCTTTGATTCAATCCCATTGGTCTATTTTTGCTCTTGTTGCCTATGCTTCTGGAGTCATATGCACAATGTCATAATTTTTTTCTCCTGTGTTTCCTTCTAGTACTTTCATAATTTCAGATCTTCCACACAAGTCTAAACCATTCTAAGTTGATTGTATAAGGTATGAGATAAGGTCCAGTTTCATTCTTCTGCAGGTGGAAATCCAGATTTTCCAGCACCATTTATTAAAGAGATTGTCCTTTCCCTAGTATGTACTTTTGGCACTTTGTCAAAAACAAATGGACTATAGATGCATGGGTTTATTTCTGGGGTCTCTATCCTGTTCCATTGGTTGATATATCTGTTTTGGGGTTTTTATTGTTGGGGACTCATTGAGGGTACACAGAAGCAGGTTTTTATGCTAGTATTACAATGTTTTAATAATACAAGGGGACCTCAAAAAGTTTGAAGAAAATTTAATATAAAATTATATTATAATCTAAAATAAATACAAAATATAAATATAAAATAACTACAAGGGGACCTCAAAAAGTTTGAAGAAAATGCAATTAAAATATAAAAATTAAAGACATAAACTTTATTTTTCAATATAAGTTCTATCAAAGTCAACAAACTTTTGTAAGTGATGACTCAGCGATTTAGCTCAACCCTAATAAAATAGGACCCTGTGAATTTAACCATGCCAAATGCAGTCTTTTTTACATTATAAACAGAAGAAAAACTGGTGTATTTTATAGAAATTTTAAGATTAGGAAACAAAAGAAGTCAGAAGGAGCCAAATCAAAGCTGTAAGATGAATACCTCATGGTTTTCCAGCAAAACTCTCAAAAAGTTGTATTTGTTTGAGAGTACATGAGCAAAAGCATTGTCATTGTGGAAAAAGACTCCTGGGCATTTTTCTGCAGAAGCTTTGGCTAACTTTCTCAAAACATTCTAATAATACACAGCTTTTTATTTGACCCTTCCATAAGTCAACAAGCAAAATGCCTTGAGCAGCCCACAAAACTGTTAGAATGACCTTTGCTCTTGACCAGTTTGATTTTGCTCTGACTGAACCACTTCGGTAGCCATTGCTTTGATTGTGCTTTGTCTTCAGGATTGTATTGGTAAAACCATGATTTCATTTCCTGCTACAGTTCTTCAAAGAAATGCTTCAGGATCTTGATCCCATTTGTTTAAAATTTCTGTTCTGGTCTACAGCTGATCTGGTCATGATTTTCACATCCCTTGAGAGAAAGTTTCTTCAACTTAAATTTTTCAGTCAGAGTGATGTAGACTGAGCCAGCTGAGATGACCATGGTTTTGGCTTTTGTTTGTGCTGTTAGTTGTCAGTCCTCGTCAATAAGAAGAGGGATAAAATGAATTTTTTTCCTCATAAATCGATGATGGGAATAGTTGGCTGCTACAGTCACTTCTTCGACACTGTCTCATACCTTTTTAAAATAAGTTAACTGTTTATAAACTGCTGATTCATAAAACATCAATTATTTTATTATTCTTCCACCCAAACATCAATTATTTTATTATTCTTCCACCCAAGCTTTATCATAAATTTGATGTTTGCTCTTACATCAATTTTAGCAGAATTCATGTTGCTCAGACAGGGGCTCTTTTCAAACAGATGTCCTAGCCTTCTTAGTGCCTCAAACCACATCCCATTCATACATATTATAACAAGCTAGTATGAGCTTATTTTGGTGAAATCCATGCATAGTTTTTTATAATACTCATTTTCCATGAACTTTTTAAAGACAAGTCTGATGCCTCTGACTTTGTTCTTTTTGCTCAAGATTTCTTTGGCTATTGGGAGTCTTTTGTTGTTTCAAACAAATTTCATAGTTTTTTTCTATTCCTGTAAAGAATGACACTGGAATTCTGATAAAGATTGCATTGACTCTGTAGATAACTTTGCATAGTATGGAAATTTTAGCAGTATCAATTCTTCTACTCCATAACACAAGACATGTTTCCATTTATTTATGTCATCTACAATTTCTTTCATCAATGTTTTATAGTGTTCAGTATACCGATCTCTCACCTCCTTAGATTTACTCTGAAATAGTTTTTGATACTATTTTAAGTGGGATTTTTTTCTTAATTTATTTTTCAGATAGTTCATTGTCAGTGTGTAAAAGGCTACTTATTCTTGTATGTTGATTTTTTGTAATCTGCAACTTTGCCAAAATCTGTTAATCACTTCTTACAGTTTTTTGATAGAGTTCTTAGAATTTTATATATATAACATATGACATCAGAAAACAGAGACAATTTCACTTCTTCCTTTCCCCATTTAGGTGCTTTTTCATTCTAATTGCTCTGGCCAGGAATTCTATCTTGAATAGAAGTGGTGAGACTGGGCATCCTTATCTTCTTCCTGATCTTAGAGAAAAAGCCTCCAAATTTTCACCTATGAGTATGATGTTAGCTGTGGGCTTACTGATTTCTTTTTAAGCAAAATGATTAAGGAGGACCTCTAGAGTTCATTATTATGAAGTCATTGTTATGTTTTTCCTATCTACTGATACGTTGTTGTATTACAGTGTGCTGAGCATGCGTTTCTTCTTGTTCCCTCCATAGTGCAGTCTACATGCCCCACTCCCAAGTCTGCATTTTCTTTCTACCTGACCTTTAATAGCTTCAGATGGCCTCATCTGCTAGAATAGTAGTGTTCAAACTGTAATCATGCTCACTATCAATAAAATTTTTTATTAAATTCAAACATTTGTATATTAATATATAAACATATAACATATACTAGTTACATTAAAATTTTATTATACTATAAAGCATAAATTGAAAAACTAAATCAAAACTAATAGTAATAGAAGTCTTAATATTTTCTTCACACACTCCGGTAGGTAATCTTATATAACACCCCACATTGAAGGGCACTGATTTATACAAATCATATCCTGCCTACACAGTTAGACACTACCAGTTAATAATCTCCCCCATATAAGTACACTCACCATGATAGCTATATTAGTTGAACTGGACATCCCCACATACTAGCAAACATCTCTCTATTGACTGTACTCAATAACAAACAGTATATGCTTAGTCAGCTCTCAGTCTGATTTCCATGGAAGGAGCCATGTAGACCAAACCTTCCCCATGAGTTAGGATAGAAAATAATTAAGTTTTGGTAGACTCTTATCAAACCATCATTATTTCACCTCCAGTATATTGAAAGAATGTTTTCCCATGCTCCTTCAAAATATTGTATTCCTTGTTATAAATCGTTTCTAGTCCTCATCTTCAAATAGCTCAAGAATAGTATCTTCAGGATGAATGTTACTGAGAACAATAACAAAAAGGTTTTAGCATTTTCAACATTTATCTAATGTCTATCAATACTTCTTTGTGGGTAAATTACACCAGATTAACAACAGTTTTTCTGGGTACTGAGAAGACTTGCATTCTAATAATTCAGCATCTGTGGAAATATTATATTTAGGCATTTACTGAAAGATTTTTGGCCATGGTAAATATGGCTAACATTTTCAAGTTTGTCTTCCATATCAAGCAAGAAAGTTTCAGGGACAAAAGGAAATAATTGAGTAACCAGGGAAGATATTCCTCTTTTTTTTTTTTTTTTTGAGACAGAGTCTCCTTTGTCACCCTCGGTAGAGTGCTATACCATCATAGCTCACAACAACCTCAAACTCGTGGGCTCAAGCGATTCTATTGCCTCAGCCTCCCAAGTAACTGGTACTATAGGCACCAGCCACACTGCCCAGCTAAGGATATTTCACTTTTAAAAGATTTGATTCAGTTGTGCTCATTTCATTTTTACTGACTGTGATGGAGAATAAATATATGGTCTACTCTTTGTGTTTCCATGGGGAGACTTTAATTAAGCCACACTCTACCTCTTGACTTCTCATTCCTCTTTCTTCCTCAGTAGAGAACAGGTGGCTTATCTGATTGGTGAGTTAAAAGGAAAAACCTAAGTATGAAAGGTTCAGCCAATTCTAGATACAGGAAACACATTCTGACCATCTTCCATGCAATAAGAGCTGTGTCCCACAAGACAGACTAGCAATTCCCTAATGCAGCCTGTAAATGCATGGGTAAAATTAATCTGAGGTAAAGTATTAGATAGCCCGTTATGGCCACACATAAAAGTTATGTTCTCCAATTTAGCATCAGTAAAGCTGATATTTCAACCATTATCTATTTGGCTTCTAGGCCTATTTCTCAACTGTTATGAAACTTTAGATATTTGACCCCTCCAAACCTCATGTTGAAATTTGATCCTCATTATTGAAGATGGGGCCTAATGGGAGGCATTTGGGTCACAGAGGTAAATCCTTCAGAATGCTTGGTGTTGTCCTATGGTAATCAGCTCTTCCTCTGATAGTTTTCTCAAGACTGGTTATTTAAAAGAGCCTAATACTTGCCCCTGTCTCTTGCTGCTTCTCTTGCCATGTAATCTCTGCACTAGTCTGCTCCCTTTCACCTTCTGCTGTGAGTGAAAACAGTCTAAGTAAGCCCTTTACCCGAAGCAGATGCTGTGCCATGCTTCTTGTATAGCCTTCGGAAACATGAACCAAATAAACCTCTTTTCTTTATAAATTCCACAGCCCAAGGTATTCCTTTATAGCAGCACAAATAGCCTAAGAAATCAAACTGACTGTGATCTCTAAAATTCTAACCGTGTTTCCAAATAGGAATATTCCAGTTCATCAATACATTTTTCGTCAATGACTTAAGCTATGAGATAATTATAAAACCTATAACCCAAATGTTTCAGATATACAGTATTTCTCTTTCACATGGTCATTCTTTTCAAAGTCATTTGCTGTCTAATGCTAAGATTAATCTAGCTAAACTGCATCACATCTACTGATAATTTCAGAGCATTATGCTATCTATAACATATTTTTGTATTTTTCCTATTCACTTTTTGGCTAAAAAGGTAAATCAGTAGTATACTGTGTGTCAAACAGCTCAGACATCTAAATTTCCAGAGCATCTTCCTTTCAAGAATCCAGACAGTACTTATATTGACACTAACATTTACAGTGTTGATTCCTATTATTCCTAGCAGACCAAAGAAATCAAAGAAAGGTACATAAAATATCATAAGAAGCTTAAATTAATGAATAATAATCATCCTGCATTATTAGTCTTAAGTATAAAATTGAATTGACCATCATGTTTAAGGAACTTAATTCTCTGCTTAACTGAGTAATATTAACTGAAATGCAACCAGAATACTTTCTTTTAATGATGTTAATAAATATGTTCCTGAATTTGTTTTTCTATCACTGTGTAACAAGTTACCACAAACTTAGAAACTTAAAACAATATCCATTTATTTTCCCACAATTCTATAGGTCATAAATTCCTATAAACTCAAATATGTGTTAACTGAACTGGGCTTTTATCTGGAGGGTATAGATGAGAATTCACTTCCAAGTTCATTCAGGTTGTTGGCAGAATTCAGTTCTTCCCAGTTGTATAACTGAAGTACCCATTTTCCTGCCAGCTGCTGGCCAAGGATTGCTTTTAGCCACTCTCTGGTCCTTTCAAGCATGGCCCCCTTCATCTTCAAACCAGCACTGGCATGCCAAATCTTCCTTGTGTCCTGACTCTTTGGCTTTTTCTGCTAGCACCAGGGGAAACTCTCTGCTTTTAAAGGACTTGTGTGATTAGATTAAGAACACCTGGGAACTCTCTTTTCTGAAATATAACATCAATATAATCAGGAGAGTAATACCAGGGGTTAATATAAGAGTCATCTTAAAATTGTGCTTACCACAGTTCCTTTATTTCTATATTCTTAGAAATTACAATGTACTTTGCTAACTCAGGATAGTGAAATACCTCTAAGACACCACTATAAAAGTTATTTCTTATATATCTAAACTATAGATTAGTTTTATTTTATGCTGACTATATAAGATACCCTGGAAATGATTTTTTAATAAGTCAAAGATATAAAATGTGTTTATATGAGTTTCTCCATAAGAACTACAGAAAAAATATACACACATCATTGATTGATACAAAAATATTTATTAAATGCCAAACAATATTCTTGGCCTAAGAGATAAAACAATTTTTTAAAATCTTCACAAAGTAGATGAATAGCTGCCCAATGCTGAGGCACAGGGAAGAGAATTATAAGTTACAACTTAAAGGTACAAAGTTTCATTTATAGAATGAAAATGTCATAATATTTTGATAATTATGTACAACTCTAAATTGGGGGGGAGGACAATTTTTCACTCTGTCATCCAGCCTAGAGTGCAATGGCATCATCATACTAACTGCAACCTCAAATTCCTGGACTCAAGCAATCCTCCTTCCTCTGCCTCCTGAGTAGCTGGAATTACAGGCATGCACCACCATACCCAGCTAATTTTTCTATTTTTTGTAGATACAAGGTCGAGCTCGCTCTTGTTCAGGATGGTCTCAAACCCCTAACCTCAAGCAATCTTCCTGCCTAGGCTCCCAGAATGCTAGGATTACAGACATGAGCCACTGCGCCAGGCCTAACAACTCTATTTTTTTAAAGAGTATCAAATTGTAAACTTCAAGCTGGTAATATTTATGGTACACAAATTATATATTAATAAAGCTATTAAAATAAAAAGTGAAAAAAAAGTTTTTAATAAATCTCTGCTCTCCTGGACTTTACATTCTGGAATAATCCTGTCCAAAAGAACTTTTAGCAATGATATAAATGTTGTATGCGTATACTGTCCAATTTGGTAGCCACAAAGCACATAAGGCTACTAAGAGCACTCATTGAAATGTGGCCAATCCAACAAAGAAAATTATTTTTTAATTTAATTTTAGTGAATTTTAAAAGCCACATGTGAATAATGATTGCCACATTGGACAACACAGTTCCTTAGAACTAATGGTATTTGAATCTCAGCCCACAAGTAAGCAGAATATTTCTAGGAAAAAAACCCAAGAGATATGCAGATGTTATTAATCAAGAAAATGTGAGAAAAATTCTAAACCCATTTTAGAGATCTTCCAGGCTGCGTATCCCATCTGAGACCCTGAGGCCAAGTTTTCCAGAAAGGCACCTGCAGAATCTCAGCATTCACTGTTCTGTGCGACCTCAAGTATCTGCTCCCCACATTCTGGCATGGTACGCTCAGCCACAGGTCAAGTGACCCAGGATGTGGCTCCAGCCATAGCTCTGAAAGATACAGAATATAAACCTTGGCAGCATTCTATGTGGTGCTAATTCGGAAGGTGCACAGAGTGTACAAGTTGTGGATATGTGACTGCCTCTGCCTACATTTCAAAGGATGCTGCAGAGACTTGATGCAAGGGTAGAGCCATTATAGAGAATCCTCACTAGGACAATGTATAATGCAGCCATGGGAGCAGAGTTGCCCCTCAGATCCCAAAACTATAAAGCCACCCTTATGCAGCCCCACCCTGAGGGAACCATGTGTGGGTTGAGCCCAGCAAAGCCACAGGGGGCTGCCTGAGACTTTGGGGGCCCAACCACAAACATGCTGTGCTCAGAAGGCAGAACATAAAATCAAAAAAGATTATTCTGTAGCTTTAAGATTTAATATTGTTTGTACTACTGGGTTTTAGACTTACTTGAAGCCTTTCTTCTTGCCTATTTCTCCCCTTTGAAATGGGAATGTCTATCCTATGCCTATCTCACCACTATATTTTAGTAGATAACTCGCTTTGATTTTCCAGGCTTACAGGGAAGGGACTCTGCTTCAGGGTGACTCACACCTTCAGTCTCACCCATATCTGAACTTTGGACTTTTTAGTTGGTGCTGGAATGAGTTAAGACTCTAGGGCTATTGTGTGAAATGAATATATTTTGCTTGCAAGAAGGACATAAATTTGGGGAGCCAAGGATGAAATGGTATGGTTTTAATGTTTTCCCCAAAAAGATGTGTTGGAAACATAATACCCAATACAACACTGTTGGGAGATGGGGCCTTGGCTGTGCCCTCATGAATGAATTAATGCTGTTATTATGGAAGTAAACTTATTATCACAGGAGAAGATCCTTATAAAAGAACATGTTCAGCCCCCTTGGCACTCTCTCTCTCATGCCCTCTATTTACCCTTCTGCCATGGGACGATGCAGCAAAAAAGCCATCACTAGATGATTAGCACCACATTCTCAGATGTCCAAACCTTCAGAATCATGAGCCAATAAATTTTTGTTCTTTATAAATTACCAAATCTCAGGTATTTTAGTTATAGAACCATAAAACAGACTTAGATAGTCAGATATACAATACTCAAACTATCCAAAATACAATACAAAATTACTTGTCATGCCAAGAAACAATAAAATACCAAAAGATAAGCAGCAGATACCATCACTGATGTGACAAAGATGTGGGAATTATCTGACAAGAATCGTAAAGTACCTATCTGAAAAATGGTCTAATGAGCAGCTACAAACACTTGCAAAAATATATAAAATTAAAAGTCTCAGAAAAGAAATACAAGATATAAAGAATAACAAAATTAAAAATACAATAAAAGAAATTTTTTACAAAACTCACTTCACAGGCTTAATAGCAGAATGGAAATGCCAAAGGAAAGAATCAATGAACATCAAGATAGATAAATAAAAGTGATCCAATATGAACAGAGGAAAACTTAAATGAAATGAATAAAGCCTTAGTGATCTGAAGGTCAATAAGAAAAGAAAGAACATCTATCTCATCGGAGTCAGAGAGAGAAGTGTGCAGCTGATAAAAAGAAATCTGAAGAAATGATAATTGAAAACTTTGCAAATTTTAAGAAAATATTTAACCCTACAAAGCTAAAAGCTTAGTCAACAAAAATGGAATAAACTGAAAGAATTACACACCTATATCCATCGCAATAATTTCTGAAAACCTAAAGCAGCAGTTATCAACCTGTAGGTGGCAACCCCTTTGTAACAATGAAAATACATCCTGCATGTCAGATATTTACATTACGATTCATAACAGTAGCAAAATTACAGTTATGAAATAGCAACAAAAATAGTTTTATGGCTGAGGGTCACCACAACATGAGGAACTATAAAGGGTTGCGACATTAGGAAGGTTAATAACCACTGAAAAAGAAAGAACAAAGTAGCCATAGACAAATAACAATTTGAATGACAGCAGCTTTTTCATCAGAAACCTTAGGATCATTGCCTTGAATGCCATAGCTCTTAAGCAAGAGAGTCATGGTCAAACTTGTATTCTAAAACCAAACTGTAGTAGCAATAAAAGATAACAAGAGAAAGAAGGAGAGAGATCAATTAAAGGACTACTATACAGCCCAAGATATAAAAAAGTAGGACTTTTACAAAAGTAATGACCATAGAGATGGAAAGAATGGCAAACCTTAAGAGAATAGCAGCAGCATGTGAATGTTCAGGTGAACTCTATCAAACCCAGCCCGGCCAAACTGCAACAAAAAAAGCTGGGCGTTGTGGTAGCACCTATAGTCCCAGCTACTTGGGAGGCTGAAGCAAGAGAATTGCCTAAGCCAAGAGCTGGAAGTTGCTGTGAGCTGTGACACCATGGCACTCTACCAAGGGCGATAAAGTGAGACTCTGTCTCTAAAATAAATAAATAAATAAATAACTCTTGTCTTTCCAGGAGGAATGACTGGAAATGGGTGCTCCTGAAAGCCAAAGTATGGCTTCTTTAGACAGATCTAAAGAAAAAAATACTCTAATTCTGTATATGACCCTATAGAAGAGCCAAGCTCACCCTGAGCTGCTCATGTGTGCAACAGACCCAAAAGTATCTTAGCAAAGGCTGTGAAAACTGAAATAAAATCTAAACACTACACAAGTCTCAGGTTAATCCTTGAGTGGCATCTGTACAATCAGATTCAAAGGTGCTGAAAATGGAACTGAGTTATAACCACTGGCCTCAAAAGCAAAACAGAGAATTTGCTACCTGAGCCTATCTGATTAGTTGCCCATTAAATATATATATATATACACACAACATATAACATATATATACACACACATATATACATATATATGTATATATAATATGCTTATTGAAATATATATGAAACATATATATTTGAATAATCAGTCAACATTAACATTCTCCAGAGGATAACAGAATCCAGAATCTACATAGCACAATGCTCAAAATAAATCCAACATTATTCAACACAGAAAGAATGAAAGTATAACCAATTCTCAAGGGAAAAAAAATAATCAATAGATGCCAATCCTGAGAACCCAGAAATTGAAATTATCAAATATGTTAGCTATTATAACCAAGCTCTGTGAGGTGAAAGTGAAAACATAAAAAAAAAAAAAAGCACAGAAATGTTAAGAGTAAAACATACTACATCTTAAATTAGAAAATGACTGGTTCAAAAGCAGAATGGGTAAAAACCGGTAAACTTGATGATAGTCCAATAGAAATTACCCAATCTGAAGAGAAAAACAAAGCTGAAAGAAAAGAAAAAACAGAACAGCATCCCAGGAAGAGAAGAAAAAGACTGGTACAAAAAATATATTTGGAAAAATAATGATTTTTAAAAATCTTATATTGGCTGAAAGACAGACAGATTCAAGTATAAAGTCAAAGAACTATTCCCACTTATAATCGGAACTGCTGAAAAGATGTAGAAAAATCTTGAAAGCAGCTAGAGATAAATGACATTATACATAGGGAAACACAATTAAAATGACTGCAGATTTCTCCTCAGAACTATGGAGGCCAAAAGAGAGTCAAGCAACATCTTTAAAATGCTGAAAGAAAATTAAAATTGTCAACCCAGAATTCTATATCCACAAAAATATCCTTCAGGAAATAAGGCAAAATAAAAATATTCTCAGATCAAGGAAGACTAAGAAAATACATTAGCAGCCATTGTGCTTAAAAGGAAATGCAAAAGAAAGTACTTCAAACTAAAGGGAAAGGACAATGGGAAACATGTATCTTCAGAGATAAACAAATAGCAACATAAAGAGTAAATATCAAAAAATATGAGAAGAATAATTTCTCTTTGGTTCTTTAAAATATGCATTATTGTTGAAAACAAATTTTATAACCTCATCTGATAAGGTTTGCCATATATGTAGATCAGATGCAGACGGTAAGTATCGCAAGCTCATTAGAGGAGGAAAAATGGACCTATGTGGTTCTAACACTTCTTAGTTTTACCAGAAGTAATATAACTCTGAATGGACTATAAAAAGTTAGTTATGCATACTGGAATCACTAACATACTATAATATAACCATGAAAAGAATAATACCAACACATATACCCAAAGGGCTAACAGAAAATTAAAATGGAATGTTAAAATATATTCAAATACATTAAATGCAAACAGGTCAACAAACCAATAGAAGAGACAATTAGAGTTTTAAAAAACTATAGTCAAAAAAGATACATCACGCAAGCAATAATCAGAAGAAACATGGAGTGGTTTTAAAATCAAAGAGACTTCAAAGCAAAAACAATTACCAAAGACAAGGAAATTATGATGAAAAGGTTACTTGACCAAGAAGACATACCCTCCTAATTTATATAGGCATCTACCAAAAATGCTTCCAAATACAAGCAAAACTGACACAAGTGTGAGGAGACAAACATAATTACAGTTGAAGATTTCAACACTCCTCTCTCAATCAATACAATAAGGACACATAATATCAGTAGGGATACAGAAGTCCTGAACAATATTACCAAATAACTTGGCCTATTTGATATTTCTGTAACACTCAACAGCAGATGCACATTCTCTTCAGTGCACATGCAATATTCACCAAGATACACTTTTTTTTTTTTGAGGCAGGGTCTCACTCTGTGCTATAGAGCAGTGGCATGATCATAACTCATTGCAATCTCAAACTCATGGATCCAGTAATCCTCCTACCTCAGCCTCTCATGCAACTAGGACTACGGGAGGTGCCACCATACCTGGCTAAAATTTCTATTTTCTTTTCTTTTATTTTTAAGACAGAGTCTCATTCTGTAGCCCTGAGTAGAGTGCTATGGCATCATAACTCATAGCAATCTCAAACTCTTGGGCTTGAGTTGTCCTCTTGCCTTACCCTCCTGAGCAGCTGGGACTACAGGCACCTGTAATGGGGTTCAGCTAGTTTTTCTGTTTTTAGTAGAGATGGTCAGGCTGGTCTCCAACTCCTAAGCTCAAGCAATCCACCTGCCTTGGCACCCCAGAGTTCTAGGATTATGGGCATGAGCCACGGCACCTGGCCCTAAAATTTCTATTTTTTGAGATATGGGGCCTCATTCTTACTCTGGTTAGCCTTGAACTTCTTGCCTTGAGGAATCATACCACCTCGCCCTCCTAAAGTATTAGGATTGTGGTGTGAGTCATTGCACCTGGCCATGATACATCATATTTTATCTAGAAAACAAATCATAACAAATTTGCAGGAATGGGAATCGTACAAGAAATGTACTTTAAACAAAATTGAATTTAATTAGAAATAACAGAAAAATCTCAAGTAATCTCCAAGTATCGTATTTGGAAACTAAACTAAACAACATATTTAAACATAAACCATAGGTTGAAGAGGATGTCTCAAGGAAAAGTAGACTGAACTGAAAGAAAATGAAAACACAATATATCAAAATATACGACAAGCAGCTAAAGCAGTGCTTATAAGAACACATATAGCACTAAAATGGTTTCATTAGAAAGCAAGAAACATTTCAAATTAATGATCTAAAATTTCACTTTAAGATACCAGAAAAAAGCAAATTAAAATCATAGTAATCAATGAAACTAAAAACAACAGCAAAATAAAAAAAAAAACTGACATCAATGAAACCAAACATAATTTTGAAAAGATCAATAAAATAGAAAATATCTAGCCAGAATGAGAAAGGAATAGAAAATATAAGCTACCAATATCAGAAATGTAAGAAGAAATTTCACCAAAGGAAAAGAGATTTTCAAACGTTTAATCATCCTTACATTTTTGGGATAAACCCCATTTGGCTTCAATGTATTATGCTTTTCATTTTATATTGCTGGATTTGATTCGCTAATTATTTTGTTAAAGATTTTTGTTCTGTGTTCTTGACAGACATTGCGCTTTTTATGTAATATCTTTGGTTTTCTAATTATGGTAATACCAGCCTTGTAAAATGAATTAGGAAGTATTCCCGCTGATCTGTTTTATGAAAAAAATTAGTAGAGTTAGAATTACCTCTTTCTTAAGTGTTTGGTAAAAATTAACCGGTGATGTCACCTGAGCCTAGAACTTTCTTTTTGGAAAGGTTTGCAACTGACTGAATTCAATTTCTTTAGTAGATGTATGAATATTCATTTTATATATTTCTTTTTTTTTTTTTTTTTGAGATGGAGCCTCAAGCTATCCCCCTGGGTAGAGTGCCATGGCATCACAGCTCATAGCAACCTCCAAGTCCTGGGCTCAAGTGAGTCTCCTGCGTCAGCCTCCCAAAGTAGCTGGGACCACAGATGCCCACCACAACACCCAGCCATTTTTTGGTTGCAGCCATCATTGTTTGGAGGGCTGGGCTGGGGATTCGAACCCGCCACCTTAGTTGTACGTGGCTGGCGCCTTAGCCGATTGAGCCACAGGCGCCAAGCCCACTTTATATATTTCCTTTTAAGTGAGTTTGGTAATTTATGTCAAACTCATTTGGGATGAGTTTTGGTAATTTGTGTCATCTACGTTTTAAAATTTATGGGCATGAAGATATTAATAACCTTTCCTTATCCTTTTAAATTTTATAAGCAATTAGAAACTGAATAAATACCAATTAATTACAATAGCATCAAAGACCATAAAGTACGTAGGTAAAAGTCAAAAAAAAATACACCTGATAACTATAAAACATTACTGCAAAAAAAAATAAGCCCAAATAAATAAAAGTATGAACTGCATTGATGAACTAGAGAATTCAGAATTTTTAGACATCAATTATCTCCAAAATGATTTGAGTCAGCACATCTCATCAAAATCTCAGCAAGACTTTTTTTTAGAAATTGACAAATTAATTCTAATGTTTATATGGAAAAACAAATGAATTGGAATAACCAAGTAAATTTTCAAAGAAAGGAAAAAATTGGGAGTAATCTCATGATATAATTGACCCATATAATAATTTAAAAGTAACAAATTCATAAAAGGATATATGGGTCAGTGGAGCAGAACAGAGTCAAAAAACAGAGATAAGACATCCAAGTAATTTTCAACAAAAATGCAAAGACATTAGTGAAAAAATAATTATTTTCAACAATCATTTTATAATGATAAAGGGGTCAATTTATCAAGAGGAAACAATCCAAAATTTTGTGTACCAAACAACATAGTTTCAAAATACATGAAGCAAAAACAGATAAGACCACAGGGAAAAAAATAAGTAAATGCAAAATTATAATTGAAGGTTGTAATACTATTATCTAAATAAGTGATAAAAGTAGACAGAAAATCAAAATGGGTTTAGGAGATTTTAACAAAATTATCAAGCAATTTGACCTAACTGAAATGTATACAGTATTCTACTCATCAAAAGCAGGACACACACTCTTAAACATTCACTAAGAATATTTATCAAGGTAGATAATATCTGGCCAATAAATTTTAAAAGGATTCTAGTCATACAGCCCTATATACTCCAAATAAACTGAATTTATATTAAATAACTTAAGTACATAATTCTCCATATTAACAAATTTAAAAAGAAAAATCATATGGATATCTTGATGGATACAGAAATGTTTTCCTCAGAAACTAGGAATAGAAGGAAACTTTCTCAACATGATAAAAGGCATCTACAAAACACTTAGAGATAACATCATACTTAATGGTTAAAGATTGAATATGTGCCCCCAATCAAGAATAAGATATAGTTGACTGCTCTCACCACCTCTATTCATCACTGTAACGGAGGTTTTGCCAGTGAAATAGAAAAGAAAAATTAATGAGGTATCTATATTGTACAGAAAGGAGTAAAGGTATCTTTATTTGCAAACAACATAATCTCTTTAGAAAATAATAAGGAACATACAAAAATCTATCAAACTAATAAATGAGTTTAGCAAGCCTGCAGAGTACAAGGTAAAATACCAAAATTATTTATATTTCTATATGATAACAACAAACCAGAAATTGAAACAAAAAAAAAATCACTTATAAGAGCATCAAAATTATTAAATGCTTAGGGGAAAATCCAACAAAAAAGATACAAGATCTGTCCTCTGAAAACTAAAAAACATTACTGACAGATTAAAGAACTAAATAAATGGAGGAGGAGTATCAGGAAGCTCCATATTAATAATCCCCAAAATTGATTTATAATCAATACAATCTCAAACAAAACCAGAAAGCTTTCTGTAGAAATTGACAAGCTTATTCTAAAATTTATACAGAAATACAAAGAGTAGCCAAAATAACTGAAATAGAATGAAACTGAAGGACTTACACTCTCTGAATTGTAAGTCTTAATAAAGCTGCCACAATCAAGACATTATCTTATTGACATACAAATAGACTAAGAGATCAAAGAAACAGGGTCACAATATATAAACAACTGGCTTCAACAAACATCCAAAGCCACTTTAGCAGAGTATCCTTTTGGATATAAATGGTGCTAATGCAAAAGAAAAATGAATTTATATCTATACCTCTCACCATATATAGAAATTAACTCAAAATAGATCATAAATCTAAATATAAACTCTAAAATTATAAAACCTGTAGGAAAAAAATTGAAAAAATCTTTGTCAACTTGCTTTAGGCAAAAGTTTCTTTTTTTCTTTTCTTTTTTTTTTTTTAAGACAGAGCCTCAAGCTGTCCCCCAGAGTAGAGTGCCATGGGGGCACTCATCACAGCTCACAGCAACCTCCAACTCCTGGGCTCAAGTGAGTCTCCTGCCTCCACCTCCCAAGTAGCTGGGACCACAGGCACTCGCCACAGCGCATGGCTATTTCTTGGTTGCAGCCATCATTGTTGTTTGGTAGGCCCAGGCTGGATTTGAACCCACCACCTTCGGTGTATGTGGCTGGCGCCTTAGCCACTTGAGCCACAGGCGCTGAGCCAGGCAAAAGTTTCTTAAATACAACATGAAAAGCACAATCCATAAAAGTAAATAACTTTTATTCATCATGTTTAAAACTTCTGTTTTTTGAAAAATACCATCAAGACAATGAAAAGATAAGCCCCCAGAGCCTCAGCCTGGTAAAAATAACTGCAAATAATATACCTCATGTGAAACTACAGGGTCTTCCAAAGATTACCATACATAGTGAAAATGGGAAATTGTAACTAAACATATCTTTATTTACAAAATGTTTATTATAAAATTGTCTGAAGAGGTAGCCAACACACAGAGAATATTTTGTAAATATTTTGTAAGCTTTTGTAGTATCTAGAAAATGTAAAGTACTCACAAAAACCTATAAGAAAAAAATTAACATGCAAAAGATTTAACAAATACCTATTAAAGAAGACAGATATACAGATGGCAAGGTAAGCACAATAGAAGATTCTCAACATCATTAGAAAAATACAAATTAAATAAAATGTAAAACCAGTTGGAGAAGAACCAAGATGGCAGACAGAGGAGCTTGCACATGCCACTCTCAAGTAGACAATCAAAAGTTCCAAGTATATGTTTCACCTATGGATGAACCACCTTAGGGATAGTTTTCTGAATTGAGAGTTTCCTAGATGGAGAACTAGAGAAGTAACTGGAGAAAACCAAAGTGAACAAGGATGAGGCAGGGAGATCTGCCTCAGCAAGATCATAAGTGACCTGGGGAAAGCGTCTACACATGAGGAAAAGTCAGAGGAGAGAACCCCAGGGCTTCACATTCTGCTCACAGACACTACACCTGATCTGTGAGAGGGCTCCCCAACCAGGTCAGGCCTCTGACCTTAATAGGGAGCTTGGAGAATGTGCAGCAGCACTGCACCAAAAAACAGATACATCAGGGACCCTCTGGGTTCCAATCTGGAGTAGCTGCAACTGACACCATTCTGAGCTCTCAGTCCCACAGGGCCTAGTCTACACGAGGACTGGCTCCACTGTACCCACTTCCCCATTGCCTGTTCAGGCCAGGGAGGAAACAAGGAAGGTGGGTAAACACACACAGCATGATTAAGTGTCATTTGTCTTCCACCACCAAGGGTTATGAGCAGAAGGGCCCATGGCCCCCAGCATCTGCTGCCACAGATACCACCACTGCCACCACCTGAGTAGCACCACAGCAGCTACCACAGCCAGACCTGACAGTGACTTGCTCACAGCACACCACACAACTCCATAAGTTCAACAGCTGCGAGCTACTGGACACCACAGCTCCATACACTACCAGGCCACAGTCTAAGTGCCTCAGAAGCCTTTCCTATACCACATGCCATCCAGCCACCATGCCACTGCCTGCCCCTTACCACCACAGACCTGCTTGTTGCCAGCCTCCCCCGACTGCGGCCCTAATACCTGCGGCCACTGTCTAAATAGTCTCACGAAGGAGCCACTGGCACTGCCACAGGGAGACCAAGCACAGAAAATTCCCAGACTACCCACCTCCGTGTAGAGGAACTCACCAACCCCCTGCCAGAGCTTCCAAAAGTGGCCTGGGGACAACCCACCACTCTGCACTAATGTCCCACAACATTGGCTCAGACTACAAAAACCACAGGGGAATGTGACAACACAGGAGAACAGCTGAATTACATATAGCTCACAATGGGTCCAGCAGGTCCGTCCTCCCAAACAGTACACAATGTGCCATATGGGCAACTCTCCTTGAATTTACTAAGTAGGAATTCCCAGCAGAGAACAGGTACACAGCAAATTTAACTGTCTGTTAAAAAGAGGTTTCAGATGAGAAGGTACCAACATAAGAACTCTGGCAACATGAAAAAGCAAGCTATTACGACCCCAAAGGATCATAATAGGTCTCCAGCAATGCACTCCACCTAAAGGAAATTGTCAAAATGTCAGATATAGAATTCATAATATGAATAGCAAATAAGATGAAAAAGTTAAAAACTAACACAAAGAAACTCCAAAAAAAAAAAATTCAAGACATGAAAGAAAAATATGAAAATCTCACTAAAGAGATAAACAACATAAGAAAGGGTATAACAATACCTAGGAATATGACAGAGTCAGGTAGGGAAATACAAAATATAGCCAGAAACTTCAAGAGACTAGACCAAGTGGAAGAAAGAATTTCAGAGCATGAAGACAAGGATTTCAAATTAACCCAGTCAGTCAAAAGTGCAGAAAGAAAGAATAAAGAATAAACAATCACTCAGAAAAAATTGGGACTATGTAAAATAAGCTAAGGTAAGAATCGTAAGTACCCCTAAGGCAGTACAAATACAAAATCAAAAAGCATGGAAAAATGTATTTGAGAGAGTAATTAAGGAAACTTCCCCAGTATCACCAGAGATTTAAAAATCCATATTCAAGAGGGTCATTGAGCACTCTGGGAGATTCACAGCAAATAGGACATCCCCAAGACACATGGTCATAAGTCTGGCCAAAGTCAAAAAGAGGAAAACCCTACAAGCTGCAAGATAAAAGCAACAACTAATGTACAAAAAAAAAACACCACCAGATTAACAGCAGACTTCTCAGCACAGGCTTTACAAGCCAGAAGAGATTAGAGTTTTATTTGTAGTCTTCCTAAAAAGTATGATTACCAGCCAAGAATTTTGTATCCTGCAAAACTAAGTTTTGTAAGTGAAGGAAAAATAAAGTCTTTCCCAGACAAGCAGACACTAAGGGAATTTGTCACCACTAATAAATACCCAACAAGTATACAGGAAAAAAAAAAACAAAGTTAAAGCTAAGAGCTCTTATAAAACAGTAGGAGAAAAGAGAAAGCAAAATAACAAGTGTCATCCAACATGAACAGACAGAACAGTATGTATCTCACATACTAATTCTAACACTGAATGTAAACTGTATTATTCTTATACTTAAAAGATACAGATTGGCTGAATAGATTAAAAAAAAAAACTCAAGTACACGCAATCTCCAAGAAACCCAACTCACAAGGACTTTCACAGACTCTAGGTAAAGGGATAGAAAAAAGTAATCCACACAAATGGGAACCAAAAGCGAGCAGAAGTAGCCATGCCAGATAAAATATGCTATATATCAACCATGGTTAAAAAAGACAAAAATGGTCATAACACAATGGTAAAGGAAGCAATTTAACAAGATATAACAGTCCTCAATAATGTATATGTATACACAGGAGCTCCCAGATTCATTATACAAATTCTACTAGATCTAAGCAAAGAAATAAACAACATCACAACAGCCACAGACTTCAACACTCTACTAATAATATGAGATAGATCATCAAGGCAGAAAATCAACAAAGAAACACTGGATTTAAAGAAAACTCTAGAAGAAATGCAACTAGCAGATATTTACAGAACATTCTACCCCAAAATGATAGAATATGCATTCTTCTCATGAGCACAGAGACATCTTCTAAGACAGGATTATGTGTCAGGCCACAAAATAAGTCTCAACATGTATCTTCATAGACCACAGTGGAATAAATCTAGAAATCAAATGCAAGATGAACTCTCAAATCTACAAAAAAGTCGTGGAAATTAAAAACCCTGAAGCTCAATGATGCTTAGGTTAATAATGAAATTAACATGGAAATCAAAAGATTTATTGAACTGAATGACAGAGGACACAAGTTTCCAAAAATCTGTGAGATAAAGAAAAGTAGTGCTGAGGCGGAAGTTCGTAACTTTAAATGCTTATATCAAAAAAACAAATCACAAACTTACAAGGTCATATTGTGCCACAAAGAACTAGAAAAAGAACAAACCAAAGCCAAAGCTACCAGAAGAAAAGAAATAACAAAGCTCAAAGCAGAACTAAATGAAATGGAAACAGAAAAAAAAAAAAAAAAAAGGATCAATGAAACAAAAAGTTGGTTCTTTGGAAAAGATAAACAAAATCAATAAACCACCAGCTAGATTACCATATTTTGCTGTGTAATGTGTGCTCCTATGTATAGTGCACAACTTTCAGGAAAACACCCCTTGAGAAAGTGCCCTGCTCTTGACCAAGAGAGGCACATCTGGGGAGGCTAATGCTCCCCTGCATAAATATATACATTACACCACCTTCCCACAGCTGCCCATTCTGTAAAGGTTGTCCCTTCTCTCTCTCCTGGGAGCCCTTCCCCCTTCCCACCACATCAGAGGCCACTGCCAAAATGCTACACTTGTGGCCAGTGAGGCGGGAGCCTCAGAAGGCAGGTCCCTGTGGCCTGTGTGGGGCATCCAGTCCCCTCCATGCAGCCAGGCCTCAGCCTTTGTCCTGTACAACTGCAGCTGGCCTCACCAGCCCCATCACCACCCCCTCCCCTGAGGTGCTTGGCAGAGGCCTCTCCCAACCACTCCCACCAGATCACAGAACCTCCTAGAGTCTAGAATGAAACCCTGTGCACTTGTCAGGTGCCAGAGGGAGGATGGGGTGGCCCCAGGAGGCCCACTGGATTCCCCTGATCCCAAGCCATGCTATCTCTGTATAATGCACATCCTTATTTTTCCCTCAAAAATGTGGACCAAAAAAATGCACTATACATAGAAAAATATGGTAACCAAAAAGGGAAGAGAAAGAATTCAAATAAACCCAATCAGAAATGAAAATGAAGCTCAGTGCCTGTAGCTCAGGGGTTAGGACACCAGGCATATATACTAGAGCTCACAGGTTCAAATCCAGCCCAGGCCTGCCAAACAACAATGACAACTACAACCAAAAACTAGCCATGCATTGTGGCAGGCACCTGTAGTCACAGCTACTTGGGAGGCTGAGGCAAGAGAATCACTTAAGCCCAAGAGTTTAAGATTGCTGTGAGCTATGACATCATACTACTCTAACCAGGGCGACAGCTTGAGACTTTGTCTCAAAAAAAAAAAGAAAGAAAATGAAGATATTACAACTGATACTAAAGGAATACAAAATATCAACTATGACTACTATAAAAACCTCTGTAACAAAAACTAGAAAACCTAGGGGAAATAGATAAATTTTTGGAAACATGTAACCTCTTAATCCTCAATCAGGAAGAAAAAAAAAAATCCTGAACACCTTGCCAGTAGTGAACAGCAAGCCTGAAACAGTAATAAAAAATTTCCCAACCAAAAAAGACCCAGACCAGGCAGATTCACAACCTAATTTGCCAGACCTACAAAGAAGAACTGGCATTTATTCTACCAAAGCTGTTCCGTAACATCAAGAAGGGAACCCTCCCTAACTCATTCTATAAAACCAGTATCACAGTGATACAAAAGCCAAGAAAGGACACAACAAAAAAAAAGAAATCTACAAACCAATATCCATTATGAACTTAGACGCAAAAATCCTCAACAAGATACTAGCAAACTGAATTCAACAGCACATCAAAAAGATATTCACCATGATCAAGTAGGTTTCATCCCAAGATACAAGGTTAGTTCAATATATACACATCAATAGACCATATAATCATCTCAATAGATGCAGAAAAAGCATAAGATAAAATCCACCACCTTTGATCATAAAAACCCTCAACAAACAAGGCATTGAAAGAACATACCTCATAATAATAAAAACCATATATGACAAATTCACAGCCAACATCATTTTGAATGGGGGAAAATTGAAAGCATTCCCACTAAGAATTAGAACAAGACAAGGGTGCCCACTGTCACCGCTTTAATTCAACATGGTCCCAGAAATCCTAGCAAGAGTAATCAGGCTTGTAAAAGAAATAAGGGGCATCCAAATTGGGAAAGAGGCTGACAGTCAAATCAATAACTCATTTATAATAGCTCCAAAGAAATTAAAATACCTAGGGATATACTTAACCAAGGAAGTGAAATATCTCTACAAGACCTGCAAAAACACTAATGAAAGAAATCATAGACAACACAAATGGGAAAACATTCCATGCTCAGTGACTGGAAGAATCAACATTATTGAAGTGTTCATATTCCCCAAAGTGATTTACAGATTCAATGTAATTGCCATCATAATACCAATGTCATTTTTCACAGATTTAGAATTAATCCTAAAATTTGTATGGACCCAAAAGAACCCAAATAGCCTAAAGCAATCTTAACCAAAGAGAACAAATCTGAAGGTATAATATTACCTGACTTCAAATTATTCTACAAAGCAGATAAAAAAGATATACTGGGGAAAGGACACCCTATTCAATAAATGACACTGGGAAAACTGGATAGCAAGGTGCAGAAAAATGACTAGATCCCTACCTTGTGCCATATGCAAAAACTAACTAAAATTGGATTAAAGACTTAAATATAAGACCTGAAACCATACAAATTTTAAGGAGAAAAAGAAGGAAAAACTCTTCTAGACATTGGCCTAGGGCAAAGAGTTTATAACTAAGACCAAAAAGTCAAGTATAGCAACAATAAAAATAAATGAAACTTAATTAAATTTAAAAATTTCTGCACAGCAAGGGAAATAATCAATAGAGTAAATAAATAAACAACTTATAGAATGGAGAAAATATTCACAACTATGTACATCCAGTGAAGGACTATTACCCAGAATCTACTAAGAGCGCAAACAAATCAGCAGGGAAAATTTAAATTTCTTAAAATCAGGAAAAAAATAAGACTACCCATACCAATACTTGGTGAAGATGTGAGTTAAGCAGAACATTCATTCATTGCTGGTGAAAACATAAATGACACAACTACTTCAAATACTAATTTCCCGGTTTCCTACAAAGTTAAATATATATCTACCATACATCTAGCCATTCCTCTGAGGTACCGTCAAGAGAACTGAGAGCCTAAGTCCAAAGCCTTCTACATGAGTTCATAGCCGCTTTATAAGGAAGAGCCCAAACTGGCAACAATCCAAATGTCCATCAGCAAGTGAAAGGATAAATATAACATTGTGTATCCATACACGGGAATACTACTCAGCAATAAAAACAAACCACTAGTCTACCATTAATGAATCTCAAAATAAGCTATGTGGGGGAAAAAAGTGTATATATACTGGGTGGCCAAAAAGTTTATGTGCAATTTTAAATTGCACATGAACTTTATGGCCGCCCTCTGTGTGTGTGTGTGTATGCATGTATGTTATGACCGGGTTTACATAAAAATAACATAACTAACTATACTAACATAACATAACAAAACTATAATGAAAGGTGGCAGATCAGCAGATCAGAGAGAGGCAGTGAGGAAGAGGTGGAGAGATTTCAAAGGGACATATGGAAACTTTTTGAGTATAACTGATATTTTTATGATTTTGATTGTGATGAAAGTTTCAAAGGTAAATACATATGGTAAAACTTACCAAATTAAACATTGTACTATTTATTTTATATCAATTATATATCAATAAAGCTCTTAAAAATAAAGAAAAAATAATTATTACAATTGTAATTAAATACTTCATTTTGAAAGTACTAAGAAGGAAAAACAGTGCTACAGGAGTAGTATATAATAAGTTGTAACCTAGTCTAAGGAGTCATAAAAGCCTCATTTAGAAAGCAGTATTCAAACTAAGATTAGAAGGATAATCAGTAATTATCCCAGCAAAGACTGGACAGGAAAGAGACTTCAGAGAAGTAACAGTGTGTGTAAAATGCAATGAAGCCAAAAAGAATGTGACACTTTCAAGGAACTTTAAAAGACCAGTTAGCACAGAAGAGAAGAGGGGTAAGTGAGTCTAATATGCTAAGGCAGTCAAATCATGCAGACAGGAGTTCTTGAAAACCATACTATGAGTGACTTACTTTATCAAATTAGGGTCTCAGAAACACTCAATTTATTTAAATCAATATCAATTAATTTATATTAACTCAATATATTTTTAAAATATAAAAAGAATCATTAATATGCAAATTATCTTTTATATTAATGATCTTACTTTGAAATGAAGACTTGGGGCCTGGGAACATTATAGCTACTGACAGGTTCCCTACAACTAATAAAAAGAATTCCAAATATTTTTGTCTTTATATATCCATATATTTTTTAATACTAGCTTAGGGAAAATGTTTAAACATTTAATCCTGCCGCTTTTTGTTTATAATAACAACTGCTGTCTCTACAAATAGAATACTTTCATGATAAACATGTAAAACTCAATATCCAAGTTTAACTAACCTAAGAAGTTTAAAAAAGTATATACATTAAATAAGATTTAATAGGTGATTTTAGGAAAATATTCAGTAACTATGTTTATAATAATAAATTTACATTTACAAATAACTCACAACATAGTGATATATAGAGCATTGATTTAAGTTATTTTTTCACCTAAGTGAAATTAAAAGTCATGGTTTCCAAAGTCACATTAGCAAGAAAATGTGCAAGTCTGAACACAAAATACAAAGTTACGTGAATACAAATCTCAACTACCCTGCAAAAATAATTCTTAAGAATGGGCTTCTAAAAGAGAATGTCATTCATGCAAATAAATCGTAACAGAATGTTTTCTAGCCTGATATTACACTAATCTACACAAATAAATATAATTCAAATGAGAGTCTATCAGATCCTTCATTTTTATATCTCACATGTGTTTTCTTATTCACAGTCCTAAATCCCTTAGTCTAACTTTAGAGAAAAATTAATGATCCTTTTGTTTTACCTGTGTGAGAAATAGCTTTAAATTCTGAGTGTTTTATTCTTCTCAAATGGAAACAGAAGACTGGATTCAATGCTAAGAGACCTGAAGTACCACTTTTGATCCTATATTTGCTCCTGCATTTCTTCCCCCAACCATCAATCTTTCATCCTAAAGAAGCATTTGAAGAATACTTTTATTCCCCAGTGAAACCCCTACAGCAGAAGAAAAGCTAAGTTACCATGGAACCAACCAATTAATTTTGACACCTGCTTACTGAGATTGATCAATCATTTTTGATGTCTGTTTGTAAGGCTGCTATCTTCCAGTTTACTAAAAGATTTTCAAGATAATTAGTGAAGTGAAAATTTCTAGTTAAAGTCTTTCCCACTGTGTTATTACTTCAAATGCCACTAGAACAAGCTATCTTCAAATAAACCTTTCACAGCTTAGCATATACTTTGCAAAGAGAATTATTTTCTTCTAAATACTATTCTTCTCTTTAACATGACATACCAACACTTTCTTTATCCCTAAGAGTATATATAATAAAACAGATAGTTGTATCTGTGTTTTACATGTGTATTTAGTCTATAATTAGTAGCTTGTATTCCATAGAGAAATGCAAATGCATTTACCAATAGAGTACAATGAATCATGGAAAATAATAGCTGCCATGGAAATTATGAATATTAAATAATTGGTTCAGGATTTATTGTTATTTAACTGTATCAACATTAAATATGTACTCTTCTTTTGCCCAGTAGTGTATTTTGTTTATGAACACCATCTCTCAATGTTACTTTCTCTAGTTTTAACTTGATCTGTGATCTTTCTTACTAAGTGGGACATCTGCTAGTGAGGTCACAGGCTGCTCATCCAGCTGATTAACAATTCCACTACTTTAAAATGTGAATTTCTCAAGACTGCAGCAATCTTTGTCCTTTTTAGACAAATGGAGTAAATCCACCAACACAAAGGCCAAAATCCCTAAGTTACATACAAATCAAGCAAAAATGTAAAAAATATAGATGTAGCTCTTTTCACTGCTGGCTGCCAGTTTACACGTTCAAAATTTTCTTGGGAGGTAGAGACTGGCTGCTATTGTCATAGAAAAACGTTTAAGAACACTTGAATAAAAACAAGCATAGTTCAATAAGATCTCTTTCCTCCTCTTGAAACACTTTTTAAACTTTTAATTAACACCTCTCTCAAATTAAAACAAAAGTATTTTTAAAACACAGTACTGAGTTAACTGTAAAAGCATGAACCCTGGAAACATTTCAACCTATCACTACAAATTTCATAAAACTTCATTTTGAGATTTCACAAAAACTAGCAACAAATTTATCTAAACAGTAGATTCTACCTAAGATTTTTAAGTGTCATTGTTAAAGTATGTATTTTTATATTAAGTTTTAAAGGGTGTTATTTCAACCAGTTCATAGTAGAGTAAAAAAAAAAAAAAAAGGAAAACACGCTGTGTATAAAACTCCAGGAAACTGTCCTACAATACATTGATAAGATAAGCCATGTTCTTAGCTTTACTTTAGAGCCCACGAGACATTTCACCTCCATTTTGCTATTATCCTGACAATATTAGTAACCTACAAGGTGTATTTTCACAGCCACAAACCAGTCAGCAAACTTCATATTAAGTATCTATAAGACTAAGATGACTTCCTTAATGACTTTATCTGCAAGTTCTCAGAAGGCTACCCTAATGGTTTTAAGTAACTTATTTGCTTACTTTCCCCCCATCCACCCATTTCTTCTATCAGGCAGGAATGTAATAAATATCAACCAATAGGGGGAAAGTATCTCTACCCTAGCAAAGCAAATTCCTTAGGCGCCTTGTGCTTCAGAAAAGCCAAAATGATGTTCCCACATACTAGCTAACTGTGAATTAACCAGTTAGAAAAATCTATTCTCTCCACCACATTAAACATTCGGGTATTTCATTCTTTTATCCAACCTAAGTCACCTTTGTATTCCTCAAGTCAAGACTATCCTAGCAAATTCAACACAGCACATTCGCTTAAAGTACAAATTCTGGGGTAAAGCTGGCTGATTGGGAATCACAACTTGGCCCTTCCCAAGTGTAATCTTGGGCAAGTTACTTAAAGGCATTGTCTCGATTTCTCTCTGTAAATCCAATATAATAATTCTAGTTACTCAGAGTCATTGTGAAGAACAAATGAGATAATAGACATAAAGCTCTTAGAACAGCGTTGAGCACACGGCAAGCCCACCCATAAACTCTTATTATGATCACTAGGATTATTAAATTTAAAAAATGTTTGTAGGGGTCACCTCTACAGATAAGCATATGATGGGGGAAGAGAGAGGTACCGGTATACTGTAACTTTCAACCTTTACTCTTCTGTATTTGAATTTTTCACAATGCGCATGTGTTTCTTGAGTTTCTTGCATAATTTCTGATTAAAAAAACACTGTCCTAACAAAATGGTGTTTGTCACCGTAACTGAGAGTGAAAATGTTCGTGCTCGGCAGGGGATCGGAAGTCGCCGCGGACACCTGGATGCTCGGGAAAGGCTTGGCTCCACGTCTGTCCGTGCTCCGAGCGGGCCCGAGTGCCTCGGGGCGCCCGGGGCTGGAGGGGCGCAGCTTGGCTCCGCTCCGGGCCGGGGGATCCGAGGTCGGCCGCGGCGGGGAGGCCGCGACCGGAACGGGACAGGGCTGAGGTTCGGGGTCCGGAGAAGGCACTTACTTGAACCTGCCCTGGCAGTGCTGGCACTGGTCCCCCACCCAGCCCGGGTCGCAGAGGCAGGTGGAGTTGACACAGCGGCCCGAGAAGCAGGAGCCCGTCCTCTCGCACGGTTTGGACTGGGACACCTGCGCGTAGAGCGCCAGGTAGAGGAAGCCATAGCACAGCAGCCAGCTGTTCCCATCCAGCAGCCAGGAGGAGGCGCCGCCGCCGCCGCCGCCCGCCGGCCGAGCCCTCCACAGCCCCCCGGCCGCCGGCTGCGGGGGACCGGTGCGGGCCCGGCCCCCCGGTTCCATGTTCCCCAGCGCCCCTGCCCGGCGGGGCTGCGCTCGCAAGCGCCGACAGGGATGTTCCTGAGAGGAATGCTGGCCGGAGAAAACCTAGCCGCCGCCGCCGCCGCTTCTGCTCCTCCTCACCGACGCCTGTCCCAGTCCCGCTCCCGGGTCAGGAGGGACAAATCCCGACCGCTGTCGCCTCCGCTCGGCTGCCTCCAGTCGCACTCCGGCATCGCCACCCAGTCTCCTGACCTTGTCCTTAGCGGGCCGACCCCCACAGCCGCGGCACCCTGGGCCCGGCCAGTGGCTAGGAGCGGCGGCGCAGGCTGCGCCCAGCGCTCGAGAGGGGACCTGCCCGGGAGGAGGAGAGGATCCCGCGCGCGGCCCCGCCTCGCCCGCGGCCCGCGCCAACTGCCTCAGCTCCGACCGCGGCGCGCCCGGGAGGGCGGGGGCCGAGCGGGAGCCCCGAGGTGGGCGCGCCCAACGCGGAAGGGGGGTGAGGGGGAGACGGCAGTCAGCCCTGCAGCGCCCGCCGGGTCGCCGGCCACCAGCCCACAGCCTTGTGCTCTCCGCGTGCAGTCAGCCAGCTGCCCGGGCTGCGGCTGGAGCCGGCCGAGCGGTAGGCCGCCCCCCGGCCCCACGTGTGCCCACGCTCCCCCCACGGGCTCCTGCGTGGTTTCGCCCCGCCCCTGACAGGGACCGGGACTCCCCCCGCCCGCGTCCACTCCGCCCGGCCCGCGCGCTGAGGGGAGACTGGCCCCCCAGGTGTGGCCCGCGTGCCCGCGGTACCCTTCCCCTCCGCGCGCTGGGGAGCCCGGGCCACCCGCGCCACGCGGCCCCGGAGCCCCACAAACGAGATAGACGCGGGCTTCGCAGCTTCAGCGGAAAAGAAGCCCTTCCCGTCCGCGCTCTACAGCTACAAAAGTGCAGCGCTTTTTTCCAAGCGCTTCCCCCTTTCTCAGCCCCATCCTTCTGCTTATTTCTTCTTTTTTCTCCTAAAAGAGAAAAACTCCAACAACACACAAAGGGCTCAGCATGTGCAACAAGCAAAAGTCTTAAAGGCACCGCAGCCGACCACGTTGTGGGGTCTGCAAGAGCTGGGAGGGGCGGGGATTAGGGACTGCGAAAGTCGCCAAGCGGCTTCTACCGAGGGACCTCCAAGGGGGAGCCATTTCTTCCTCAGAAATAACGAGTCCCCCACCCCCAACAAAGAACTGCCAGGATCGGATCCGAGCCCCGAGCGCGCCACCCCTTCCAAGCCGCTGCCTCGGAACCCCACGTATCTCATTTTCTGCTTGTCAGTGTTTCTTCCTCCATCTGGGACAATATTCTGCCTTGAAAAATATTGCAACATCGGGGCTTTTTTTCAGAAAAGCAGAAATGATGGCCAGAAAAGAGCTGTTTTCCTTCCTTAGGGGCAATCTTTCTTCCTTCAGATGACTTTCCAAGATTTGATGGCATATGCTGAAATTTTTGCTTTGTACTTTTGTGCCTTCTCTAAACAGCCTTTTTATTTCAACCCTTGAGAAAGGAAGCCAAACACAAATTGCAGCCATGTATCCTCGAGTTACAGCAGTGTTGCTGGAACTCCACCAAAGAGCAGACAGTAAGAAAAAGAATTTGAAATCTACCAAAGGCATTTCTGTTGGGGGGGGGGAAGTTTCAGTTGTGACCACATAGTCATAATATTATTGTTAAGTTTGAACTCATGTTTATTTTGCGTCATCTCTTTTAATCTCTATTATCCCCACTTTGTAGATGAAATCCTCTATTAATCCCATTTTGCTGATGAGAAAAGAGTGACTCAGAAAGATGAAAATAGTGGTCAATGGCAGGTTAGGAGTAAGTAATAAATAGAGCTTTAAATACAAGTCCTCCAACTTCTGTGCTTTTTCCACCATTTATTTACCAAACTGCTTCTATTAGTAGATGCTTTGTTCTTCCTTTGGTGAATAAAATATAAGTGTTGGCTTAGTTTACAAATACCTCAGCAGTGACTTCAGGAGAAAAACAAAGGTCCAAAAAGAGATGGGTCCTCTATAAATAAAAAAGAAAACGAACAAATTGTCACTTCCACCTAATATCAGTAGCAGCCATGTCATCATCAAACGTGAAATTGGGATGACCCCTTTTCTTTCCTCATCTTTTCCACATCAAGATGCCCCTTAGAGACCTCTTGAGATAGGGGGAGGGACAGGAAAACATTCTGCAAAAACTAGTTAAAAGAAAGATGCTGCTCCCATCACACCCTTTTATTTCCATGGCTATGAAATTGGAAAGAACTCTTTCTAGTACCGACCACACATGAACAATCTCTGCTGCTTTTCAGTTCTTCTTCTGCCAAAGTTTAAAGGCAGCCACATCTTTCTCACATCTAATGTAGAGTTGCTTTCAGACTTGTGGAAAGTGGCCAAGCTCTTAAAACCTTCAGTGAGCGTGAAGGTAATTCAAGGGGTGTACTAGAGTTCCTTTACCATCAGAGTGAGAGATCATGGCTCAGCCACATGCTGACTGTAGGCTATGTTTAAGCAAAGGATTTGTCCATTAAAAATACATATCTTTTAATCGGCTAGCCACTATAATCAGCTTAATACTTCCCATCATACTGAAGAACATGAGACCCCATAGGCCTTCTCTCAACATTGCCTTTTGAATCAAACTGAATATGTTAATTCACATAAAATTATTCTCATAGCAATTTCACAGATTCCACTTACCCTATACTTCTCTCTCAAACTCTTTTAGTCAACATTTACTGAGTAACCAAGAGAAAACAAAGATGAATTAAGCATGATTTCTACCTCTAGGTAAGCATATCTTCTTTATTTATTTATTTATTGGCCAGGGCTGAGTTTGAACCCACCACCTCTGGTATATGGCACCCTACTCCTTGAGCCACAGGTGCCACCCAGTAAGCATATCTTCTATCAGGCTCACTAAACTGTTAAGATCCTTATGCAGTTGAGTATCATATGGTTAAAAATGTAGGCACAGAAAGCTTAAATCATTTTTTTTTTTCCGAGACAGAGTCATTGTGTCTCCCTCAGTAGAGTGCTCTGACGTCGTAGCTCACAGCAACCTCAAACTCTTGGGCACAAGCCATCCTCTTGCCTCAGCCTCCAGAGTAGCTGGGACTATAGGTACTGCCACAGTGCCCAGCTATTTTCAGAAATGGGACCTTGCTCTTGCTCAAGTTGGTCCTGGAACTCCTGATCTCAAGCAATCCACCTACTTCAGCCTCCCAGAGTGCTAGGATTACAAGCGTGAGCCACCCACCCAGCCAGAAAACCTAAATGGTTTTTACTCATCACATAAAAAGTCAATGACAAAGCTTGACTAGAATCTTGAGTTACGTTTCCATATCTCCTATGATCAAGAAATTTTAAAACTCCAACATGATGCTTTCTTTTTTTTTTCCTAAAGAAGTAGAGTCAGCATCCTAGGAGTGCAATACAACACTAAGATAATTCATAGTATTGATAATTGCAGTCATAAATCTAGCTGAAAGGTAAAAATTTATTCCAAAGAGGTAGTGGGATAAAACTATTAAGAATTATCTATTAAAATTTCCTCAAAGGAAAAGATAAGTATATTTGTTTTCTTTAATCTTATGTCAGGGCCTTTAGATATTTGGAAGAATGAGTTTCATTTTCTCTTCACACCACTTAACAATGGTGTTACAGTGTGATGGGCAAAAATCTAAGACTTCACCAAATCATTTGAAGGAAATTCAAATCATTTCTTTAAAGGAACAAGAGCAATGATAGCTCCAATGTCTTTTGATTGCTACTTAAAAAGTAAAAGATCTTATTTGGACTAATGAACCAAAGCAGACCCTTCTCACTTGCTTAATTCAAGAATGATCTCCATTGTAGCTAGTGTTTACTCTTTGGCTCCTATGAGGCTTCTGAAAAGCAGTCAAGGTAGTGAGTGCTGTGGATAGCCTGGCCTCAAGAGGTAGAAATGCATTTATTCAAAGGGACTCTACATTTATAAGATACTAAAAGAGCATGAGTGGTCCATGAGGTTAGACAGAAAAGAAAGATACCAAGTTTAGGCATCATTAAAAAATCATTAATGACATTAAAGATGTTCATATGGCTATGATCTGAAATACTAACCCCCACCCCCAACCAAAATCTAACAATCTGCTTTCTTTTGGATTCCCTCTTTTCTTCCATCGGTTTCCTTGGCTATCACACTTGCAAACACACACACACACTCTGATCCTTCTGCCAGTTTTTCTACATAACACATTTCAAACATATTGTTATAAGTAAATCCCAGGAAATAAATCCAAAGATTATCATTTCAGTATGCTGGGCTAATACCTCTTTTAAAACTGGTCAATGAAATGAACATCCTTAAACTTTTTATCCTAAATAGTCAGACTTCTTTCCCCCAAAAAGTTGATATCTCATAGCTAATTGCAGAAATTTGTCTTTTGTGAAATTTAATTCAATAAAAATATGGGCCGGGACTTCCTGTTAAACACAGTGGATTGAATATGTGCCTTTACCTCTGCTTCCTTTGCAAACTCTACTAACATGATGGGAAATTTTTAAAAAATATTTTTGAAAGTTTAAACTCACAATGATAAAGAAAATAAGAAAAGAACCAACTTATGGATGATGGGTGACAATGCTTTTGAAAATATCAATGAAAGAGAAAAATGAATGAAGAAGTGATAACTAAAATATACCTGTCTGCAGAGATGGGTAACAAGAAACAAACCTCTTCCTCCTGAAGAGTTCAGGAAAGCCGCAGGACTCAGATGTAAGAGTTACCATGGAAGGCAGAGGTGGGGCCTGAAAAGGGGGGAAATTGTTGAGGCTAGAATAAGAACCTATAGTGCCCTTCATCTGCCCAAGAAGCTGACAACTACTCGAAACCCAAACTTGAAAGGAAGTTTTGCCACTTAGGAAATTGAATCAGAGCCTCCAGACTTAGGGCCTAGACATAATAGGAGGAGGGAGGGAGATACACACTAGAAAACAGAGAGAATAAAAGAAAATCTACACATTGAATAATAAAATTTCCCTCCCTGCCCTCTTTTCCATCTATTCCCAGAACACGTATAACCAAATGAATAATACTCAGATGGAAAACAGAAGAATACTTATCTATAGAAGTTGACTCACTCCAAGAAAAAAAGATAGTCATTTGGAGTCACCCAACCAGAAGATAAGCCAGCCTCCATGATGAAGCCTGATAGTCAATAAGCCTTACATAATATTTTTTCAATATTTTCATCTCTAGAGAAGCCAGTAAAGGTCCGATAGACATGAAAGATAGAAAGTTAAGCAGAGAAAAGGAAATTAAAGGAAACAAAGTTAAATGATATATGACGATTTTGCAACCATGAGACAAAACTGAATATTCTTCATAAACATAAAGGAACAATTTGAGAATAAATAAACAAATGACACTAAAAGTTGGAAAAAATAAAGTCTAGGAAATCTCCCAGAAATTAGAATTAATTATTACAGAGGGAAAAACTAAGAAAATTAGAGGATTCATCAATGATTATGCATAATAGATACTATTTTAAATTAATCATTTATAAAGTGAGTAGAGATATTAATGTGATAGTGTATTAATGCACAACATACCTAGGACAAAATTTGTATCAGTTCCTCAAAGTATTAACATAAATAACTTTCTCAGAACTAAACTGAGCTTTTAGATGAAAGACCTACCACAGCCTAAAACATTCAGTAAAAAGACTGACAAATGGCTGGTGGGAATGCAAACTAATACATTCATTTTGGAAAGAAGTCTGAAGAACACTTAGAGAACTAAAAATTGACTTGCCATTCTATCCTGCAATTCCTTTATTGGGCATTTACCCAGATGACTGAAAATCACATTACAACAAAGATATTTGTATCAGAATGTTTACTGCTGCTCAATTCATAATTGCCAGGTCATGGAAGAAGCCCAAGTGCCCATCGATCCACGAATGGATCAATAAACTGTGGTATATGTACACCATGGAATACTATGCAGCCATAAAGAAAGATGGAGACTTTACCTTCTTCATCTTTACATAGATGGAGCCAGAAAATGTTCTTCTTAGCAAAGTAGCACAAGAATGGAAGAAAAAAATATCCAATGTACACATCCCTACTATGAAACTAATTTATAGCTTTCATA
>CAUYQV010060637.1:0-73823 GCA_963574575.1 Galagoides demidoff
AATGTTTCCTAAGTTAATCAATTAATTGAAAGTAACAAAAAAATTAATAGGAGCACTAAGTAAAAAAATTTACCAAAGTTTCAGAACTCAAATGATAACTATGATTATCAATTTGAATCCAAACCAAGATGCCAATTATGAAAACCCAGAGTAGGCAAAATCCTACAAAGAATAATAGTATAAGAAAATTCATGATGTCACACACATAATGTGAACCCTGAGAAAACCATTTGTATCATTCACCCTCCCAATCCAAAAGATAGTTTTAGTGACAATAATGAATTATAATAAAATATATGTATGTGTATATGTATTACATATATCACATCTTATACCAACACTGACCTAAATAAATAGTCTGTTTTTCCCCCGCTTTTGACTTGAGTTCTAAACTTTCTATTCTTTTTTCTTTATTTCTTGCTTTAAAGAACAAATACAGAAGTAATTTGTTACTATAAAGTTGCTCCCCTTTTGTTTTTGCTTTTTAAAGTTATGTATTTTTCTCTGAATTGTCCTCAAGTTAAAATGCTAATAATTACTTAAATGTCTTGGACAATTTATTTACTTGTTTACTTTTAGAGCATATATGTGACAAATTTGTCTAATTCTAATTATTGTCTAAGGATCCCCAAATTCAGGCCAGCTTCTTTGACTTCTGACGGGAGAAACCTAGTATTGCTATTTATGTCAGCTATTACAGATGAATCTTAAAACTGAGACATTAGGAATAAAAATGTCTGCAAAGAATGTTTTTTAGATGGGAACAATTTTGTTGCATTGAATAGACTATAGACTGTGAAAGAAACCTGGTTTATACTTTATATTGGATTTTGGATAAAATTTTAAGTTGCACAATCAGAAGTCCATTTGAATGTTGTAAAATGTTTAAATCTTATGAAATAAATGTATGTACTGGCAAATATCTACCTATAATTCTGTCAGTAGGTTAATATTTTAGGGATGGAGTTCATGACGTAAAATAAACTTGAAAATCAAATACATTGTAAACTGAATTTCTCAGAATACATTACTTCTTTTTTGAGTTAAATTTATTGGCATTAATTGCCATGGCAAGAAATGTACCAGATATGTATTCTTCTTCTCTAATAACATACATTAAAATGACTAAAACTATATTTATTAATATTTATCTACTTTTTCAGTTTTTTCTAAAATGAAATATGAAAATATACATTCATTTTCATTAAACTTGTTATAAAACAAATGGAAGCATCTCTGTATATTTTTACAACACAAATTATTTTGTTATTGATGTGATTCTCTCAAACTGTAAATTTTATCGCTTTTGCCACCAAGTCCCAAGTCTATCACATTTCCCATGATTGACAGAGAGCCCTTTACCGAGGCCAGCTGTTGGGGTACTGTGCACTTACAGGGAACACTTTCTGGAGGCCGCGCCTATCACATTTTCATCGAATGTGAGCTCCTTTTCGTACGTGTACATATTGTACAGAGAACAGAAGAGCTCACAGCAGCCCCTAAAAGGCATCTGTTCTTTATAGTGAGATGAAGAAGCTGCAGAAGGTTTGTGGAAACTTGCTGAAGCTTGTTGTCACTTAGCAGGAAGTGTTTAGAAGTTTGCAAAGAACAGAATTACAATTCGTCAAATGTTGCAAACTTTGCAGTGAGCACACAATGTTGGATTTTACCATTGCTCTGAATAGGATTGCATTTTATGCACTTTCAAAATGATCAACTTTCCTTTTCGGTAAAACACCGAAAATTCCAGTGCAGGAATTCGCAGTAGCTCAGGTGAGACTCATTCTTCTACTTTCCTTTGTTTGGCCAAGGTGGGGGGTGCAGACAATACTGTGGAGGCCACAGTCACCCAGTCTAGGCACCCACCTTGCTAATTGGTATAAAGAGATTTCTGTTATTTAGTTACAAACTTTTCTTTCAAGCTTCTAAAAAATTCTTTGAAAAAGCTTGAAAAGTGCCAGAGTCAAGGCTCCACTATGTGAGCCTGCACATCAGGGTTCTTTGTTTAAATCTCTTCCCACCTGCTTAGAAGTTGAGTTTTGATCCTTATATCTATATGCTGTACTAGGGAAGACTACATTGAATTCTGGGAGTTTTAAAGTTTTTATCATAGCAGCACTTCCTTCTTTTTCTCTTCCCTTAGCTATGTGTGATTTCCAAGTTCTTAATAGTTTTTTTCTTTCAATAACCTATAACTGTGCATTATTTAATCTTATTATTTTATCTTTGAGCAGAGGGGAAAGTCCTCTCTATCCTCCTCTTTGTGACTTGGTTGATTTGGTTTGGTTAGAGAAAGACTGAGTTCCTCTGGCTAAAGAAAGATTTCCAAAGTGTTTATCCAGACAGTCAGACCCTCAATGAAATAACTTAGGACTGTGAGGTATACGCACCTTCCCCCAAAGAGAAAAACCATAAAAAAAACCTTTCAACCTTCTTTCTGCATCAGAAGCTGACATTAGACATAAACATATAGTATCAAGTTGAAAAAGATTTGGTGAAAATATAATTTTGTTGTAAACAAATCCAGGTGTTATAATGAATTGTTTAAGCCCTGAGTCTTTTTTTTTTTTTTTTTTCCCTAGGCTGAAAGTACAGGCATAGGGAATTCAATAGCAACATTTGGAAATTCATCTGCTAACTAACTAGGCCTCTGGGATTTGGAGGTATTTCTCATCTTTATTTTTTTCCTACTGGTACATGTTGGCTTATTTGAGAGAACCCGAGTGATCTACTAAATCCAGCAGGTTTTCTCTTAATCTTCCATTTTCTGACTTCCTATTTAAAATCACTGAGGCTTTTTTCTGAGGTGGGAAAACAATACGGTACTTTGTAGTGTCTTTAGCTTTTCTCTGAAACATGGTGTCACATATTAACTGTTCGTTTGGATTAACTTTCATGTGTACATGTCTGGAACTACGCACCATCAGGTTTGGGGAGAGATTCTATTGTCCTTTGGGGATGGAGTTGGGAAAGGCAGTAGAATGTGCTGGAATGTGCTGGAGATGGTCCTTGCAAGATCCTCATGTCACCTTGGGTCTATTTAAATGAGACAGTGCTGGGGTCCTGTGAGGTTTCCAGAACCAACTGAGGGTTTAGTCATTCATCTGAATTTACTTACCATGCATGTAAGAGAAAAACCACACACAGTTGCTAACATGAAATGCTAAACGCTGGTATATCCATAGTCCCCAAAAGGGACTATTTCTGCTTGTTCTTAAGAAGAATCTTAATTTTGAAACTTGGTTGAAAATTTGCACACTTTCTGGTTTAAATTGGGTCTTGCTCTTTTGTTTACTCAGCTCAAACTGGAAAGAAGGAGGTGATGGCTCCACAGGTCTCTGGTGAACTTGTTCTACAGGGTGTATAAATGCCCATTTGATGGCTTGTTTTCAGAAACTTCATACATACCCCAAGAACTGATGAAGAAACTCATTAATTCCTTAGAACATTACCTCCCTTAATGAAGGAAAACAGCCTATTGGCTCTTTAATAGTAATCAAGTGAAATGTGGATACTTCTAGGATTTCGTTTTTCAATCACCATTTATAGGAGGCCTCACTTTTTACCATGAAGTGTAACAAGAAACCATTACAAAGCAGTTTAATTGTAACGTGGATCCCTTTTCCTATAACAATTTAATTCTAACTTGGAATTACTTTCTTGATCAAAGAACTTTTATCAAATAATTCAAAATCTTACAGTTGTAGGGAAGGCAGAACTTTTATCTCTCCCACTTCAGGATATTTGGCTGGCCCTGAGAATTAAATTGGCATAGATAGATTGACAGGAAAAAGTATACAGATTTTTACATGTACTTGGGTGCCTCCTAGGAAAATGAAGACTTGCAGAAGTGGTAGTAAAACTTAAATGCTTATGTAGTAAATTGAACAAAGATTGGCCACTGCAGAAAAGTAAATAAAACGTGTGAGGAAGCTAGTGGGTGAGTTATGTTAACATGGTCTGTTTGTATGAGTTTCTTTGACCTCAACTCCCTATCTCTGGTGATAAGAATGTTTCTTCACTCCTGGTACAGGGATGGCATCTTTCATGTGGGAGTTTTAATCTCTGCTTTTTAGGAAGAGATCAGAATGTCCCTCTTGTGTCTTGTGTTTGTTTTTTATCAAGTGCCTTTAGGTCAAAATAATCCTTACACTAAAGTAGAATGCTTGGGGTTAGTATATTCTGCCACCCTTTGAAGTCTGTGATGTTTAATTTTTAATTTTATGTGTCAACTTGATTGGGCTAAGAGGTGCCCATATAGTTAAGACACATGTGTTTGTGAGAGTATCTCTGGAAAGATTAGCATTCATCTTAGTACACTGAGAAAGAAGACTATGCATGTGAGGAAACATCCTCTTTTCCACTGAGGGTTGAATAAGGAAGGGTAATTCACTTTCTTTTCTTAACATAGGACACCCAACTTCTCCCTCTCTTAGACATCAGAGCTTCTGGTTCTCAGGCCTTTGGGACTTGGACTGAATTACCCCCATTGGATCTCCTTGTTCTCCGGCTTGCAGAAGGCAAATCATGGGACTCCTCATCCTTGACGCATATAAGTCAATTCCTGAAATATATGTGTGTCCTTTCCTTTGGAGATCTCAGTCCATTATAAAATAAACTTTTAATGTTTAAAAAACTCTCTATTCATTTAAATGACTATAAATAGCCCACCAGTCTTAAATCAACTTTCTGTACAACTTGAATTGTCTATTTCTTTTCCTTTTTTTTCCTTCTTTGAGAAATTTCTCCCAGGCAAATGAAAGCACTCAAATTTGTCTACTGATCTTAAAACAGAGTTCATGTTTGGAATCATTATTTTAAAATGATAATCATATCTGGATTGAAGAACTAAAATCATTCCCTCCCAAACAAAACAAAATAAAACACAAATGAAAACAAAACCTGTGTGGTAAGGGAACTCTAGTTAGAAGAGTGTGGAGGGAAAGACATTTTCTCCAGAGTATGTTTTTCTGTTCATCTTTATTTCTTTACTCATTGAAGTGCATCTCCTCCTTGGAAAGGGACAGGAATTTTATGATGGGCACTCTGAAGTGACGGTGTGGAACAGAGGTGGCAGGGAATCCTGCCTTTCCACCTCTCTGACAGTTTCTGCAAGATAAGCTTTGAAGCTTGTATTGTTATTTGATAATAACTATTCACAGTCGTTTCCCTCCCCTCATTATTACATGGTCTCTCCAATAATGTCTCTCCATACCCAGGATCTTTCACAATGGGCATCACTGGGCAAAGTACAAATGGTGGGAAAAGTTTAGCTGATTGTATCACGACACATTAAAATACAGACTGCCAAGGATGTGATGAATCACTATATCCAGTTGTGTACTAGAAATGTTTAATGATTGCTGTCTGAAAAGAAAGCATGCATATATATCAAAGTTTATTATGAAATTTGATGGTCTAAACTATGTGTACTGTATAGCATAAATGTAACAATGATATACAATATTCTACATTGTGCAACAAAGTAAATTAATTTTGAGAGGCTTTTGTTGATTTGGGTTGAATTCTTATATCTACAGGCAAACTATGCTGTCAATGAAGATAGCATACGTTCTGACATGTATGCTTGTTATTTTTTGTAACATTTGCTGAATTTCCATGCTGTAAATGGTTTACTATGAATGATTTTGAGGTACCACCTTGATGTCACTGAGTATAGAATTGGAATGGACACAATAGACTAAATAACGTCAAGCATGTAGATGATAGAAAAATGTAAAACAATTAGAAAGTAACAGATTTTGAATATATTACATTTGTTTATGATATTATTTGATTATAAATTTATATAGGTTAATTTGGTTATTTTTTTATAATGGCTATTTAACAATTGGCTAATAAAATTTTGAAAATTTAACAAGTACTTTCACAAACCCATACAAACCAGCTCTAGTAGACCATTGCTTAATGGTTTTAAAACATCTATCCTCAATTTCAAGCACTGTTTCTATGATAAGGATCTTTTCGTCTATGGATGTCTTTCGACACTATATAATCTCCAGTTTTTTCTGTGTATTTCACTTGAAATAATAAAATATCAGGGAACTTCTTAGACTTCTATTATAGCTAATGTATCAAGTAGAAGATTAGATTCAATATTTCCATCTTTTTTTATACCTAACACTAGTTTTCATTTTCATCCTTCCACATATATGTTAAAAAGCATTGTGTTTAATGTTAGGATTCTCTAGAGAAACAAACACAATAGGAGTCAGTTTTACATTGATATATAAAAGGAGATTTTTAATGAGAATTGGTTCACATGCTTATAGAGGCCAAGAAGTCTTATCAGATGATATCCGCAAGATGGAGAACCAGGAGAGCTGGTGGTGTGACTCAGTCTGAGTCTGAAGGCCTGAGTATTTGGAGGGGCCTAATTAACTAGCTCTTCAGAGTTTAAAGGCCCAAGAAGCAGGAGCCCTGATATGTGAGGGCTAGAGAAAATGGAAATCTGAATTGGGCACAGTGGCTCATGCCTGTAATCCCAGAACTCTGGGAGGCTGAGGCAGGTTGGTTGCTTGAACTAAGGAGTTCAAGACCAGCCTGGGCAAGAGTGAGACCCCATCTCTACTAAAAATAGAAAACTTAACCAGACATTGTGGCAATTACCTGTAGTCTCAGCTATTTGCAGTGCTGAGGCATGAGGATTACTTGAACCCCAGAGTCTGAGGTTGCTGTGAGCTATGATGACAACATGGCATTCAACCCCAGGGTGACAAAGTGGGACTATGTCTCAAAACAAAAAATGGAAATCCCACATGGGGAAGAGAGAGTAAATTCACCCTTTTCTCTGCCTATTTGTTCTACTCAGGGCCTCAGTTGACTGGATGGTGCCCTTCCTACCCTATTTGTGATGGTGATCTTCTTTACTCAGTTTGCTGATTCAAATGCTAATTTCTTCCAACAATTCCCTCACAGACAAATCCAGAAATAATGTCTTACCAGCCATCTGGGCATTTTATAGTCCAGTTAAGTTGTCACATAAAATTGATCATCATAATCATTGTTTTTTCCCCATTCCAAAGTTCTTAGCTTTACAAAGTGTAATTTAAGAAGCAATTTTTTTTTCCACATATGCTCCCCCCCCCCACTGCAATGGAAAATGTCCTAAAAAGAAATCTAGCTTTCTTTTTTTTTGGCCGGGGCTGGGTTTGAACTTGCCACCTCTGGCATATGGGGCTGGCACCCTACCCTTTTCAGCCATAGGTGACACCTGAGATCTAGCTTTCTTAAAACCTTAAGGAATTATGTACCATCATGCCATGTTTTACTGTGCTTTGCTTTGATGCTTTTCACAGATACATAATGTGCTTTTCATAATTTGAAGGTCTGTGTCTGGCCTACATAGATCAAATCTATCAGAACTATTTTTTCAATGGCGTCTGCTCACTTCATGTCTAGGTGTCTCATTTCAGCAACTCTCACACTGTTCCAAACTTATTCATTATTATTATATTCATCATGTTAATTTCTGATGAGAGATCTTTGATGTTACTATTGCAATTGTTTTAGCGGCCTATGGGCTGCATTCATATGATGATGAACTTAATCAATAAGTGTTGTATGTTTTCTGGCTTCTCCACCCACCAAGAATTCCCCCATTTCTCTGCTTCTCCTTGGGTCTCCTACTCCACAAGACAAAACGATATTGAAATTAGGCCATTAATAATGGCCTCTAAGTATTCAAGTGAAAGGAAGAGTCACACATCTTTGACTCTAAATGGAAAGCTAGAAACGATTGAACTTAGTAAGGAAGATATACTGAAAGCTGAGATAGGCCAAAACCTAGGCCTCTTGCATCAAACAGTTAGCTAAGTCTAAGTAGTGAATGAAAAGGAAAAGATTGTGTAGCAAATTAGATATGCTATTCTAGTCAATGTAGGATGATAAGAAAGCAAAATAACCTTATTGCTGATATAGGGAAAATTTTAGTGGTCTGTATAGAAAATTAAACCAGCTACATTCCCCTAAGCAAAGGCCTAATCCAGAGCAAAGCCCTAACTTTCTAGAGTCCTGGAAAGGCTGAAATAGATGAGAAAGATTCAAAGTAAAAGTTTGGAGCTAACAGAGGTTGGTTCATGAGGTTAAAAAAAGAAATCATTCCTGTAATGGAATAGTGCAAGATATAGTGGCAAGTGCTAATGTAGAGTCTGAAGCAAGTCATCCAGATCCAACTAAAGTCATTGGTGAGGTGGTTACACTAAACAACAAATTTTCAATGTGGACGAAACAGCCTTCTGTTGTAGAAGAAGCCCTCTACAACTTTCATACATAGAGAGGAGAAGTTAATTCCTCGCTTCAAAGCTTTGAAGGACAGGCTCACTCTCTTGCCATGTGATAATGTAGGTGGTGACTCAAGTTGAAGCCAATATTCCTTTACCATTTTGAAAATTATAGGACCCTTAAGAATTATGCTAAATCTACCCTGTCTGTGCTCTATAAATGGAACAACAAAGCCTGGATGACAGCACATCTGTTTCCTGCATGATTTGTTGAATATTTTAAGCCCATGTTGAGACTTATTGCTAAGAAGATTCCTTTTAAAATGTTACAGCTTATTGACAAGGCACCTGGTTACCTGAGAGCTCTGATGGAGATGTACAAGGAGATTAATGTTGTTTTCATGTCTGCTAACACAACACCCAGCCTGCATCCCAAGACCGAAAAAGTAATTTAACTTTCATGTGTTATTTTTTAAGAAATACATCTCTTAAGACTATAGCTTCCAGAGTCAGTGATACATGTGATGGATCTGGGCAAAGTAAATTGAAAACCTTCTGGAAAGAATTTATCATCCTTGATGTCATTAAGAACATATGTGATTCATGGGAAGAGGTCAAAATATCAACATGACAGTTATTTGGAAGACGTTAGTTCCAGGCCTCATGGATGACTTTGAGGGTTTCAGGATTTCAGTGGAGGAAGTAATCGCAGACGGGGTAGAAATATGAAGAGAACTAGAATTAGAAGATGAGATGTGACTGAAGTGTTGCAATCTAACAATAAAACTCTAATGAATGAGGAGTTTCTTCTTATGGATGATAAAAGAAAGAGTTTTTTTGTGATGAAGACTCCTCATAGGGAAGGCGCTGTGAACATTGTTGAAATGACAACAGAGAATTTAGAATTTAGAATTTTTTTTAAGAGGGGTTAGGACAGGGACAGGGTCTTGCTCTGTCATGGAGGCTGGAGAACGTCCTGCCTCAGGCTCCCCCCAAAGTTCTAGAATTATAGGAGTGAACCACCACACCTGGCTAGAATGTTATATAAATTTAGTTGATAAAGCAATGGCAGGGTTTGAGAGGCTTGACTCCAGGTTTGAGAGAAATTCTACTACATGTAAAATGCTATTAAACAGCATTGCACCCAGCAGAGAAATCGTTTGTAAAAGGAAGAGTTAATTGATGCAGCAAGCTTCATTGCTGTCTTATTTTAAGAAATGGCCATTGCCACCCCAGCCTTTAGCAACTACCACCCTCTTCAGTCAGCAGCCATCAACATGGAGGCAATACCCTCTGACCAGCAAAAAGATCACAGCTTGCTAAAGGCTCACATGATTGCTAGAATTTTTTAGCAACGAAGTATTATACAGTATGTACATTGTTTTTTAGACACAAAGCTATCACACACTTAGGGAATATTGTAGTATAAACAGAACTCTTTTTTTTTTTTTTTGCAGTTTTTGGCAGGGGCAGGTTTGAACTCCCACCTCCGGTATATTGGGCCAGCACCCTACCCCTTTGAGCCACAGGTTCTGCCCTAAACATAACTTTTATATGTACTGAAAAGCCAAACAATTTGTGTGACTTACTTTATTGTGATACTTGCTTTGTTGCAGCTATCTGGAACCAAACTTACACTACCTCTGAGATGAGTCTATATATCTTTCATAGAAATATTTCTAAGCCATCAAATACCAGAAGAAAGAGTGTCTAGTGTCACAGTGACACCATCTGTGTCCAATTGCCCTTTTTAAATTTTTCTGTTATTATGTGAATAATTTATCAAAGTAAGAATAGAAGAGTGAATGATAAATTTATTAGAAATTTTAATACAAATTTAAATACAACAACTTTTGTATATCAAGCATAATTTGTCATTTAAACATCATAACTAATGAAAGAACATCAGCATGAATATTTTTAGCCACACAGAGTAATTATTTAATCCTCATTGCCGTATAGCAATGCCATTGGAGAAATGAACTACAATTTTTCATATATTTTTATTTTTCCCTATGTTTGGAGGCTATAATAAATAGGCCTGCTATTAATATCTCATGCATGTCTTTAACAAACATATGCATACACATTTCTTTGGAGTACAAAACTAGGGGTAGAATTTCTGGTTATGAAGAATTGCTGGCCATTTGAAATACAAATACTCACTTTCAGGAAACATAAGCAAAGCAGGGTTGAGACTGGTTAGTACTTGGATGGCAGACGGCTTGGGAATACCAGGTGCTGTAGGCTTATAAAAAAAAAAAATAGAAAACATCAGCAATGAGAGGCTGCTTCCCTTTGACCTCCAGAGCAAACTGTGGAATGATCTTTTTCTTTTTACAAATTATCACAAGATCTCAGAGAATTGTACCTACCAAAGTGCAATCCTGGCACCAGAAACAGTTATCTATTGCTTCTGTCTTTTCCCTTAATAGTTTGTTGGATTCCTTTTGGTGGCGGGGAGAGTCTGGTTATCTCTCCAATTACATTTTGAAATAGTAAAAGAAAAAAATACCTTTGATCTGTCTTATATTTTCTACAATGCCAGACATTTATTAGGTTTGAACTGAATCTAAAGTTGCAAATTTATTGAAATAGTTGAGATAATATAATTAACTTTAAAAAAATGTATAAGTAAAAAGCAACGTTTTTGCCTCATGAGGGAAAGTGAAATCTTCAGAAACATCTCATGTTTGCCAATATGCTTCAGTCCTGTGCTGAGTTTTCTTATTCTATTTTTTCTTAAATGATTGTCTAGGATTTCAAACCTTTACTAAATTTCTGTCTTTCAATGAACAACAAAGATATAACACCTTAAAAACCACAATCACCAATTATTCTGTCAAGCGTAGGTATTGCTGTCTTGTGCTATAAGACAGTTCATACATAGGCAATTGCTTTGGAGTTCTCAGGTCATCTGCCTGCTATTAAAATGGCCCCATGTCAACCTATGGCTGTATAATTTACTTTAAAGCTGGTATATTAGGTTAGAGAAAGTTCCAAGTTATTGTCAAAAATGTTTCCGACTTTCAGGCAGACATATGCCATGATTTCTGAAAAGCTCATTGAAAGGAAAATGAGGAGAAATGGTGCCTGGGCTTGAGTCGTATCAACATAAACATTTTTTTAAGCTATACTCTGACAGAGGCAATCTTGTTTGAAGTCAATGAAAACCATTATAAAGTTGGGCGAAACCTTTGCTCGACCATGAAGGAAGCCAGCACATGGCGTTTATATCAGGAAAGCAAAGAGTTTAGAAGGAGCTGAGAGCCAAGACTGGGTGAGATTGCATGTTGGAAAATTCTGTAATTCATGGATCGCTTCCTCTTAAGCATATGCATGTTAACGTGTCTCTAAAACTTCAGAGAACTTCATACTTTTCGATGCAAGTTACATGAGGTGCAGACAAAGAGTCTTGTGATTTGTACAGGCACAAGATGCACAGCATTTTGAAAATCCCAAGATAGCATAAGTACTTTTTTTTTTTCTTCACAGTAGGAGTAGAACTGGAAGTTCTGAATCAGGAGTGTAAATGCATTGCAGTGTAACAAAAATTTGAGAAATAGTAAAGGAAATACAGATTAATTACCTAGGATTCTATTATCACATCCCACTAAAGTTACCATTACCCAGAACGCTGCAGGTAGTTTATTTAAGGTCTAGCTGCCTGCTGCTTTAGAAAAGAGATAGAGACCTTCTCAAAATGTTAGAGGGGACAGGCCCAATCTTTCCTGAACTGTTCCTCATGCAGAACCAAAGTTATCACAACACCACGGATACCCAGTCGTAGCATAGGCCTCTTCGTTTCACATTTCTGGAAGTAGGGATCCCAGTAAGTCTATCTCATCATTCACTTCTTATTCAACAGGCGTGACTGAGAGTTTGCTCTCTTAGTTCAGCGCAGCCACAGGTGCACCTGTGTGGTGTTCCTACCAAAACAGAAGCAGATAGTATGCCGGTTAGTGTCAGAGTTAAATGCTTAACTGACCCACTGGGGTGACAACTCATGACTCCTAACATCTTGTCATATTCTCTTTCCACTCTACCACATGCCTCCCATTTTTAGATTAGAACATAAATGTTTTATTCTATGTTACCTGACATCATGTTCTTTACTAGAATAAAACATGTCCTTTCAGGCACACTCGTAACCTTACTGTGGGTTACTGAATCTAACTACTCTTTGTTATAAATACTTGAAGACTATTCTTGAAACTCTGTTTTCCAATACCACTAAACAACGCTCTACTATAATCATATGATGTTAACTATAGTGAATGCAAAGAAGACAAAAGAAAACTATGTCTATTCTTTCCCCATTTGCAACGTGTAAATGTGGCATCTAACGCATTGCAAATGCTTAGTGAAATGAGGTGTGGCTTACATATTCGGGAACGTATTTCAATGGAAGTCTTTCTCCTATAAAAGAGATAACTGTGGTGAAATATATTTTAACTCATAAAATTGTGCATAATACTTTATTTTATTTTAAGACATTATCTATTCTTTTTTAAAATGTATAGATTTTACTTTTTCCATTTAAACCACCAAACAGAACTGTTTCAACATATTTTTCTATTGAGATGGGTCTCATAAAATGAAGTTATTGAAACAGCATTTTTCTGTCTAGTATGGTCTTCAGACTGGGAAAGTGAGGTCCTAGTCTATAATTTAGAAGGCCCCACAGCCCACACACACACACACACACACACACACACACACACATGCACATTTTATTAAGGAATATAAGCACATCAGTTACTCGGGGTTGGGCCTTTGGTGCTTGGACACCACAACCCACAACTCTAAACATCTGCTCCCCTCATGAGCACTTTTCAGGACTCAAAGAAATACTTTTTGTTGAAAGAAAAAAAAGGTAACTGTGTTCCAATGGTGTGAAGGTCTGTGAGTAGTACGGCCGCCCAGCAGTCAAACATTGCTTCAGAAAGTGGGAAGATTTGAGTGGGGGTCACCTAAGGTAAGGAAAAAAAAATTCCTGTATAAGAAATTATGATTTTCCCATTGGGCCAAGGATCCATTTTTTTGTTTGTTTTTGCTTCTTCAGGTATTTAAATTTGTGATTCTAAAGTGACTATGAATTAGCAAACTTGGGCAACTTTTCTAATATTAGATACTTGAAAATGATAGGACAACAGACACATTATATTTAACAACTTTTAGCTTATTTTATGGCTGTGGGTCTTAGTTATACTCTTGCCTCAAACCTCACACTTGGGGCCTCTCCTGCTTATTAGAATTTAACCTTCCAAAACACATGGAGTTCCAACCCAGGCTCCATGTTAACAAACGGGAAGAAAATAAGAAATTTCAGGGAGAACCTCAGTCTGTCATTCCAGATACTCCATAGGGTGATCCTGGGTATCTTTCCAGCCTTCTTCCCAGAAGTGAACCCGAGAAAAGGATTTCCGTGCCTGGGACATGTTAAGGAGGAGCTCCCGGGAGCCTCTCCAGGAAGGCGGTGGGGGAGAAAGTAGGGAAGGGGGAGAATCAGGCCACTGACCCAGCCTCGGGCAGAGCCTCCGCCCGATTCCAGGGGTGAGTCACACGCTGCAGCTGGGGTTGGGTCAGACAGGGAGCGGGACTCCCCCACTCTGGCGTCCCTCAGTCCCTGGGGTGTGCACGGGTGGGGAGGGGCTGAAATCCCAGGGAGCCACGCAGCTCCAATCACCTGGGATCAGTTCTGCAAGGAGAAACATGGCGTTTCAGTAGTTGGTCAGCGGTATCTTCTGCTCCTGGTACTCTCCTTACAACCTACGCCTGGTGACAAAGGGTGACAGAGTCTAAGTGCTCTGAGAAGGCCACCATGAGTAGAACTGTTTAACAGAGAAGTTATGTGCGCTGATGTGGGGTCCCTAGAAACATGTCCCTAGGATTTTACAATTTCTTGTTTTTCCAGCAAATCATGTGCTATCCTAGCTTTCTGGCTTCATTTCTGCTAGTCCTTTGGCCGAGCATATAATATTTTTTACTAGAAAGAATGCAGAAGGAAGTTGTTTCTTTCTCTCTTACAGCACGTCCCCCAAACCGCAGGGGTCCCTGTTACTGGTTTTCATATGTCTACTACTCATGGGTCACCCCTGGCCACCTTCTTAGGTGTCAGCCATGAAAGGAAGACAGTGTTTTGCCTTTTAAGTACATCGTTGAAAACTACTGCAAAGAACAGATATAGGTAACCAACCTGTCACTGCAGGTTGAATTAAGTGAATAAAACATTAAGCTTAAGATCTCATCCTGACTTTATTCCTGAAATTTTCATCCAGATATCTGGCAAAGGAAATTTTGAGGTTTCTACTGAGTATTTCCCAAGCCAAAAAGAAATATAATCAAATACAGCTGAGGTTCTTTAGTAGGTAATGTGCTAAATCAAAGTATGAGTCTAAATCTGAAGTTATCAGCAGGGAATGCAGGAGAATGTTGCCAAGGCGTTAAGGATATAGACAGATTTCTCACCAGCTTTGAGGACTACCTATAGTACATGTTGAGACAAGAACGATTTAAGTAAATATTAACCTTAAGAGATCACTATATATTTTTAAAAAATTCGCAATGCTTTTATTTACTTTAAATAGAAAAAGAAATATATATATATATATACACACACACATATATATGTACACGTATATAGAATTTGGTGATCATACTTCATAAAAAGCAATGCTTTTATATACTTAATTCAATAATGACACTCAGAGCAAATGTATAATTTTCGGGATAAAATTGAACCAAATTGCTGAGGGAAAGTTCTACCTTCTATTTTTATTCTCAGTTTATTGACATGAACTTCATTAGGAACTGATGTTTTTACTGAGAACTGTGTGTCACACACTCTTCAGGGATTTGCCTGAGAAATGGAACAAGAAGTCAGCAGTGGCCTGCGGAGCCAGCAGCGTGCCAGGCCTGTCGGGGCCTCCTGGCCTGACTGTGGTGGCTGGGCCCAGTGCTCCTCCCCTGCCCAGCCCCTACAGGCGTTGACTTTCTCCACCTCTCCCTTCCCCCCTTCCCCCCCTCCCCGGCCTCACCCACTCCAGGCCTTCACTGTTACTTCAGTCTCTGACCCCGTATCTAAATCTTCAACTCTGAACTCATTCGTAGGGATAAAACCAATACCCAGTGATAATTGTCACAGCCATCGGCCTCAGGTCTCTCAAATTCAATATGTCCCAACAAAACACATTAATGTCGCCAAACAAAAATCATTCCAACCTTAGCTCTTTTAGTTAATATTACAGTTACCTACAGTTTTCATGTTATAAACCTTTTTAAAATTTTCTGAATCTTCCCTTGTCCTCAAATTCCACGCCCTATTTATTGGCAAAGTTTCTCTATTTGCCCTTTGTTTGCGTCTTTCCTTGCTTTCTATTTATATTACTCTTCTAATCCACGCTGGTATCTGTTCTAGGGAATTATAAAAGCTTTTTCAACTGGTCTTCCAAGCTTCATGTTGTTCTCCTGAAATTTATCTTTTTCATTACTATCAGAGTTATTTTCCCAATATCCAGAGGGGTTAGGTTAAATATCCCTTTTTCTTAAAACAAATACATGAGTGCAAAAGTGGATGCTTTTCTTTTAAATACATTTTTAAAGTTTTAATTATTATGGACACATAATAGTTGTGCCTATGTATGGGGTACACGTGATGTTTGGATACAGACCCCCAGTGTGTGATTGGAATATCCATCCCCTCAAATGCTTATCATTTCACTGTGTTAAGGTTGTTCCAATTCCACTCTTTTAGTTATTTAAAAGTATAAACAAATTGTTCTTAACTATAGTCACCCTATCACACTGCTGATTTTTAGATCTATTCCTTCTACTTAAATGTACTTTGGACTCATTAACCACCCCCTCTATATTCCTGTATCCTCCTGAGTTCAAATTCTTTATAGCTCCCACGTATGGACAAGAATGTGAGATGTTTGTCTTTCTGTGCTTGGCCTATTTCACTTAACACAGCGTCCTCCAGTTTCATCCATATTATTGAAATGACAGGATTTCACTGTTATGGCTGTGTAAATTCCAGTGTGTATATGTGCCACATTTATTTATTCATCTGTTCATGGACACTTAAGTTGATTCTATATCATGGCTGTTGTAAACAGTGCTTCAGTGGACATGGGAGTACAGATATCCCTTCCATACACTAATTTCCTTTTGGGGAGGTATTTACCTAGCAGTGGGCCTGCTGGGCCATAGAGCAGTCCTGTTTTTAGTTTTTGAGGAACTTCCATCCTGTTTTCCACTGTGACTTTATTGCGGTAATTTACATTCCCACAACCACATCCTTCCTGGCATTTGTCACTGCAGCGCCATCTTAACCATCTTAACGAGGGTGAGAGGGTATCTTTTCTAGTTTTGATTTGCGGTTCTCTGATGATTAGTGATGTTGAGCATTTTTTCATATACCCACTGGCCATTTGTATGTTTTTTTTTTTAAATTTGGATTATTTGTTCCCCACCCCACCCCCCCATTTAGCAGTTTGAATTCTTTATATATTCTGGGTATTAATTCCTGGTCAGATGGGTAGTTTGCCAATATTTTGTTGATTGTTTTGCTTTGTTGCTTGTTGATTGTTTCGTGACATGATCTCATTCATCCATTTTTCAAAGTGAATACCTTCAATGGTGCCTCTATGCTTATAGAATAAAACAAAAACTTTCCACAATCACTTAGCCAGTTTTTCTGGCTTCTCATTCACGTCATCTCTCTTATGCCATGTTAGAAATCATTTACGTTTGCCAAATATGCCATGAACTTTTTTTTTTTTTTTTGCATTTTTTTTGACCGGGGCTGGGTTGGAACCCACCACCTCCAGTATATGGAGTCAGCGCCGTACTCCTTTAAGCCACAGGCGCTGCCCAAAGCCATAAACTTTTAAACCTTCACATTCTCATCACTGCCTTAAATGAGCGTCCATGTCGGAAACCTCTACTTGGGAGACCACACATATTTTTTAAGACAGGCAAAATCTTGCCTTTTTATATATGAAAACTTTCCTGATTGTTTCATTATTTCTGATCTCAAAATATTTTGATGACAGTCTTAATTAGAACTTGATTTTTATTAGAATAAGTTGCACGCCTGTCTTGATCTCATTCATCTTTGTAGCTCCAGAGCTTAGTAGGTGCTCAAGAAATTTTTGCCAAACTAAATTATTGAACTTAAATTAGAAAGATTCTGATTTAGAGAGAATATACTTGCAGAATTTTCTAAGGTTTAGAAATAGGTGTGTGAAAGGTGAAGTTTATATTTAAACAAAAGAATAAATAACTCAGGTGATCTCTTGTGTGTAACCCAAGCCAGAGGGGTTATTTCTATGTTTCTATTGATGTCAAGTAAAACTCACACATTTGACCTGTCCAAATTAATCTCAACAAGCATTTATGTGTAATGTTTACATAAGAGAAAATTAACAACTCTTGCACTCTAAATTTCAAAGGCAGTTGTTAGAGATTTGATTACTGCAGCAAGAAAAAATAAATGTCTATGTGTGCTTTGTTAAAATAGTCCTTATCTAAAATATCTTGTATTTATGTATTTATAGGCACAGTTTTACATATAATTCCAGGAAAAATAAGCAAGCAACTACCAAATCAAACATATAAAAACAATAACAAACACAACAACAACAAAAAATTCTCAGACACACACCCTGTCCTTTTTGGAATCATATAAATATCAGACAGAAAAGAATTCAGATATTCCCTAAATATCTCAGATAACAGTGACATCCTTCTTCAGTGCATAACTTTCAACAGTGAGTACTGGATCTTCTGATGAAATAGGGTCAAGCCTTCTGCCACTCTTAGAAGACTGACACCAGGCTCTTGGCACGTGCTGACCACAATGTAAGATCTCCTTACAGTTTGACAATTGACATTCTCTAGCACAGAAGCCATTACCATCTGTCCATGTGACTTCTCTGAGGATAATGAGAATGCCTCGGACATGTGGGCTGGGAAGAAATGACTTTATTCCAAGTAAAATAAATCTAAATAATACAAATGTGGTGGGAGTATTGCTAAATATTTCTGGAGACTCTTGAGGTGCTTTGGAAGAAAATGAAACACTTTAGTAATAATTTTTGCTTCTCTCACTCCTAAGTCTGACAATTTAAAAATATCACACAGGCAGAACTAGTGTTTTAAACTCTACCTGTATTTCCAGGAGGGTGTCCGCAGGGCTGTGCCTGCAGGGAGGTTGCGGGAGTCAATGCAAATCAGGCCCATAGCCTGGGGTTTCCTCCAGGACCCTCCCAGCACAGGCAGATTTTAGAACAGCAGTTGTGCAGAAAAAGCAACACTAACAAACAAAATAACGTTGTTTATTATCCTCCTTCACAGGAGGGTAAGATTTTTCTCTAGGTCTTTAACCTTCTGCTCCAGCCCAACAGAATTCAAGGGAGGACAAAGTCTTGACTGAAGTTCTGCCCTCTGTCAGACCTTTTAATGTAATCTTAACATCCATTCTGTTTAATAATCTTTTGTCCAATAGACATAAATAAAGTATAAATATGTGTCTGACTGCAATGAATTAGTTTCCTAACAGGTGAAGGAATCCTTGCCAAGGTCCAGCAGCGAGCCGGTCGATGTAGATAGCGTGGTGCATTAGCGCAGAGGCTGGCAGCTCATTGTTCTAGAAATAGATATAGATTTAGCATTTATGGGAGCCTTTGCATAGGATGGAACAAAGCGATGAGTAGCAGACACTCCTTCCTGAGTTTGATTTTAGATCGTACTTTCGTACCAGGTCAATGAGTCTCTTGTTCGTGATAAGAAAATTTGTGCTCCGATACCAAAGGGGAATATGCCTTTCTTTGCAAGTGAATTTTTGCCTAAAACATTATTAACCCTCTATATAAATAACTCAAAAATAATTTTCACCCTGTCCATTAATTTAATTAATTTCTTCCAGACTGGAGAAAATGTTTGCTTGGTACTGACTCTAGGGAAGTTAAATCACTCGAGGTTCTTGGAAACGGGTAGGGGGAAAGGGAAGAAAGAGAGGAAATTGGTAAAGAATCCAAAATCATAGTGAGATGGGAGAAATCAGTTATAGTGTTCTATATCACTGCTAGAGAATGACTGTGGTTAACAGTATTGTTAACTAGTATATTGTTTCAAGTTGCCAGAAAAAAGGCGTTGAATGTTTCTGATCAAATAAATTGTAAAGATGATGGGAATGCTGATTACCCTGATCTGATCACTATACATTATATGTGTCAGAACATCACTATGTACCCCATATACACAGGGTGTCCAGTTTGTATCCAATTTTGCACACAAACTTTATGAATAACCTGTATACAGAGTGAGTCCCCAAATGGATACACATTTCAAGAAAGGCAAAAGAAAAAAAAAAAAACTGTAGTAGAATTGTGACCCTCTAGTCACATTTGGCTTCTGCAATTGTAAGAGGAGCTCAAATATGACTTGTCTTCATTTTTTGTTATTGGAGTATAGTGAGCATTACAGTTTAAAACAATTAAAAAAATTTTAATTCAGTTTTTTTCCTTTCTTAAAATGTTTATACATTTGGGGCACTCTCTGTATGTAATTATTATGTGTCACTTAAAAATAAAATAGAGGAGAAAGGGAAATGCATTGACATTGAGATTTGTGTCCTGGTCTTTGTGGGCTGCTCCCCTCCCGCTTTGGGACAAGTCCCCTAATCTGTCTAGGTTATAGTTTCATCCTCTGTATTTGAAGAGTTGGGATTCCATGATTACCAAAATTTCAAGAAAGTGCATCGAGATGTTGACCCCATTTTCACTGTCTCAGATTATTCACAGGAGGCATGCGGACCTGGGTCAGTAGGATTGTGGCTTACATTTATTAGTGCTTTCTATGATACTTGCTTTTAGTTAAGTTTTAAATGTTATTTAGATTGATGTTTGTGTTTCCTCATTGGATTCAGCAGCTGATGTGGATTGGCCCTGTCTCCTACCTGACCGTCCACTTATTGCTTTTCTCTTCTCAAGGCCGAAACTTGAACTTCAGTGGCGTGACTGTTTGAATGGCTGTGAAGGAATTTGGAATAGTGGGCAGCGTTTTGAAATGCTTGCTTCTCTCTCTGTCCATTCACTCTAATGTTTCCTCTATTTTCTTTCCCATTTCCCCCTTGGCATTTTGAAGCCCCAAACATTTCTGATTTGTAGCAGCTTTGAGAGCACTGATCAGCAGCGGAGCAGGGGTGCTGTCACCTGCTCTAAGGTGAACACGGAAAGCCCTGGAGACCACTCAGCTTAGCAGCCGTCACAGAGCTGGGGTCAACAAATGGAGTTTCCTTTCTGCTAAGGATAGGCATTCCATCTTCTGCTGCTCAATATCTGATCATGGCTTTTTCTAGATTTACAATTAGATTGTAGGCTTTTTAGTCAGAACTAAAGGATGGAGTTGGGGGATGAATCAGATATCCTTGGGAGTCTCCAGTTTTTATAAGTCTCTGTTAATGGGCCCTGCCCCAGGTGCCACTGAAGTGACAGGTGGCTTTCATGAAACATAAGCTGCCCACACTTCACCTTAAGGTAAGGTGACCAGATGTCCCACTTTTGGTGGGACAGTCCCAATTATTAACAATCTGTCCCATGTCCCACGGCATTTTAAAAAAGTTCCGATTTTTGGAAAGAATGTAAAACAAGCTAGGGAATGCAGGAGAACAGGAAGGGAATATATGGTTTTCAGGGGCCATGTGGTTATTTCACCAGGATATGAGTTTTATATTATTTTTGTTAATTTTATAATGTTAAACTTTAATAATAACAAATAATTGTTGAGAACTGATTATCGAGAACTGCTTATCAAAGTTTGCATTTTTGTCAGGCACTGCCACTCAAGGGCCTCCCCTCCCCCCCTCAGTGGTGTCCCACTTTACCAATGTTAAAATCTGGTCACCTTATCATAAGTGTATCTGGAGTTTGAGGTCCTGACCTCCTTCTCTTCCCCTATTACCCAGACAGGAATTAAAGTTTTACAGGAAGCTTTGTCCTGAGGGTAAATATTGGCGTTAGCTGCTGTGAAAGTCATTGTATAATTAGCTCACCTACCCTTGCAAAGATTTCTTTCCACACTGTCTATAGCCCATGTCTTTCCATAAGCCTCTGCTCCTTTAATTAAAGATTCATTGGAAGGTTCTGGGTAAAGTCCCTGACTCTGCTCTCTTTATTATCCTAATGAGATAGTGGTTTTTTTCACTTTGCTGTTTTACCATCAATCTTCTCATCTGTCTCTGAGAAATGTATTAGAGCTCTCTGCATGGCATTTCTATTTTGCTGGGTCTATTTGATCTTGATTTTATTTTTTAATTTCCCTGAGATTCCAGTGGGATACAGCAGAAATGAAAGGGGTGCATTTGTATTCAGTCTGTTATCTTGAACTGAATGAGAATCTTTCCTCATGATTTCCCCCTCTGGCTGTCCCTTCATTTGCATTTCATCTCCCATTGCTGTTTTCTTTTCTCTGTTCCTTATCCAGATGGACTCAGACCTCACTTCACCTTTGTGAACCTCCATTTCCCATTCCATAAAACCAGCAAGGCACACAAACCTGGATCAAGAAAAATACTCATCCAAATTATGTGCATTTGTAGCAGAATTTTCGGAAGGGTTCGTGGAAAATATTGATAAGTTGAGGAAGGCTTTATATTTTGGTGATATTTGAGCAACCTAAATAATACACAGAGAACACTGGATACTGCTGCTCCTAAAGCAGTCAGGGTTCCTGCTGGCCACTGTAATCAGTAGTCTCACAAGCTTTTTACCATTGTTGGATAACCCCTTTCACCTTTTCCCTTCTCCATCCTCCTGTTTCATTCTTTCTCAGAGCAGGCTGACTTGCTATTTTTATTCTGCATTGTCTTTCCAAAGACTATGGCTAGAAAGCCTCATCTTTTACCTTCCTATCCTATCTTCATCCAGGGCCTGCCTGAGACACACCTATGGCTGCCAATGAGAACAGCCACAAAGGGTGGGCTATGGAGCCTGGGATTGTGAGCTGCCCTGCACAGCAGAGACCCCTCCTTTGCAACTGATCTGCCCGCACCCATCCTCACCAGCCTTTATACTCTGGACCTGCAATGGAAGGGGCAGTCCCATTGATTTCTTAAATATCCTCAAGGTCATTCTTCCACTGCCTTGGACAACAGGGTATTTGTTGAATAGCTCCTAGCTTCTGTTGATATGACTGATCTATACTAACCTCCTTACAAATTTGGCCACCCTCCATGTTCTCTTCCAAACAGTCTCTCTCATTTTTTCCAATATAGATAGGCCAAGAATTTTCCAAATCAATTTCTCTCTTCTATTATAAGGACTCAAAAGAAGTCAAGCCATATCTTCAGCACTTTACTTAGAAATATTTAATTTTATCTCCTGCAAGTACTATCTTTCACAAACAACTAGAACATAACTGAGTGAAGTTCTTTGCCATTTTATAACAAGGTTGGCCTTTCTTCCATTTTCCAATAATATGTGCCTCATTTCTATCCAAGAGCTCACCAGAATGGCTTTTACCATCTATATTTCTATGAACATTCAGTTCACAACCACTTAGGTATTCTCTAAGAATCTTGAGGTGGCTCTCCTCTTTCCTTTCTGGGCTCTTGCCAGAAGGTCCATTCTTGGCAATGTGGGATTTTCATAATATGTAACTCAAAACTCTTCCAGCCCCTGTCCATTACCCTGTTCCAAAACTGCTTCCACGTTTTTAGGTAGTTGTCATAGCAGCATCCCCATTTGTCAGAATAGATTTTCTGTCTCAGCCAAGATTCAGGGAGTTCTAAAAACATCAAACAATATAAATACAAAGAGAACTGAAGCTAGATGCATTATTTTAAAACCAAAGACAAATATAATGCAACAATGTACAGAGATAAAAGTGAAATAAATGCTGCTACTCAAAGCAACATGAGTAAATCTCACATTAAAAAAAATTAGACCAAAGAATTCTGGTACAAAAAGTGCATTAGATTGTTTTTTTTTTTAAAGTCATTTTATTAATAAACAGTAAGAAAAAATAAAAAAGCAGTATATGATGTCGGAAGTCATGATAGTGGTAACCTGTGGTGAGGGGTATTGGTGATGATTGAAACATGCCTCTGGCAGGGCTTGGAGGGTATCAGTAATATTAAAATCATTTGATATGAATAATGGTGATTTTTCATGTTTACTTTGTGATGTCTCATCCAGTGTACATTTATTATTTGGGAACTTTTAAAAAACGTATCTTAAACTTCAATAAAACTTGATTAAAGTTGTTGAATGGTCCATTTCATAGGTCATATGTGACGGCCATTAGATATGGTTTTAGTCTTCTCTTGGATATACTATAATCCATAGTAGGAACACAAACTGATAAGATAAAAGCAGTCAAAAAGTAGACCACTACCTTTTCCTTTGTACTTTACTACTTTCAGAGATTTTTATATCCTAGCCAGCCAATTAACATTTTATTTGTTCTACTTAAGTTTAGAATATTAGAGATTTAAAAAAATTTTTTACCTTTAAGGTTCTGTCAGTTCTATGCATCAATATTTGAACATTGAAATTAGATGGGCAGGTAGTAGACAAATTTATTGACAGTCATGTTAAGCTTTGTGGGATAGCTTTGTAAACATAAAAGACAATTTCCTAATACTTTGGGTTTTAAATTTTGTTACTATTATAAAATTGTCAATCTAGTTTGTTTTTCTCAAACTGTTGTGAATGTCTTTTTGTTTGCTTGTTTTGGTATGTTTTGTTTTGTTTTTATTAGAGTCAGGGTCTTGTTATTTTGACCCAGGCTGATCTTGAACTCCTGGATTTGAGCAATCCTCTCACCTCAGCCTTCCAAGTAGCTGGGACTATAGGCATGAGCCACCAGGCCCAGCTTTAAACTTTTGCTTTAATTTTAAGTAAATCTTATGTTATAATATATGTATTAATTTCTATAAACAGTTAAAATAAATAGATAAATTTATTTATTTAAAAATTTTACATTGTTAACAAAAATACCATAGACTGGGTGCCTTCTACACAACAGAAATTTTTTCCTTTTGATTCCAGACACTGGAAGTCCAAGATCTAGGCACTGGCAGATTTCATGTCTGGTGCGAGCTCATTTCCATAGATGGTGTGTTTTTTCTTCTGTAACCTCACAGGGTCAAAGGATCTCTCTGTGGTCTCTTTTATAAAGGCACTGATCCTATTCAGGGAGTCTCCACCCTCATGCCCTAATCATCTCTCAAAGGCTCCACCCCCCAAATACTGTCACATTATGGGTTATATTTCAAAATATGAATTTTGGAGGAAGAATGCAAGTGTTCAGCCTATAGCATACAGAGAGAACTTACCTAAACTTAAGATTTAAATGTTAAGGCTTCATAATTTTTCTAATTAATTTTATGCTTAAAGTTTGCCACTGTTATTAGTCAAGGTTTTCCAGATAGAACCAATAGTAGGTACAGGTGTATGCTAAATACAGATATAGACATAGATGATAGAGATAGAGATGGAGATGGAAATGGAGAAGGATATGGATACAGATGGGGCGGGGAGAGAGAGAGATATAAGAGAGATATGGGGTAATTGGCTCATGTAATTACTGAAGCTGAGAAGTACCATGACCTGTAAGCTGGATAACCAGGAGGACCCGTAGTGTGTCACCCTGTCTAAGTTGGTAAGCCTCTGAACCAGCGAAACCTGTCATGGAATTTTTAGTTTGAGTCCAAAGGTCTAAGAACCTGGGGTGCTGCTGGGTGCAAGTCCCAGAGTGCAAAGGCCAGAGAACCTGGCGTTCCAGCACCAAAGGGAAGGAGGAAAGGGCATCCCAGCTTCCAGAGAGAGCCAGTTTGCCTTTCCTAGGTCTTTCTGTTCTTTCCAGGCCCAAGGCCAATTGGATGGTGCCTGCCCACACTGAGGGTGGATCTTCCCCTCTGGACGCACTGACTCACTTATCTGTCTCTGCTAGAAACAGCCTCACTGACACACCCAGGAATAAGGCTTGACCAGCCATCTAGGCATCCCTCACTCCAGTCACGCTGACACCTAAAATGAACCATCACACCCAGATGATGATTTTGCCTTTTCAAATAATTTTTGTTCATCTCATAGCTAATCGAGTTTGCATACTAATCAGAGATTATGAGTGTTTTAAGAATTGGACCTGCAGAGCAGGACAACCTTCCTCACAATTTAAATAGTTATACTGAGACTTTTAGGATCTCTATGCCAATCAGGACCAAAAATGGGTCGGTTTCATAACCTGAATCCCCTGAATTTTTCTTTTCTTTTATTTCTTTGTATCTTTTTCAGCTTTATTACTTGATTAAGGTGGATTAAATTCTAATACTCAGATACAGACGACTTCATCACTTATTGGATTCAATTAATCTATTCATTGCTTGAATCTGTTATGAATACATTTGCATATTCATTTTATTCGAGAGCCAAAATCAAAGATATATGAATGGCATTTCATCTTATGTAAAGGACATGTCCCTTGACCTGCTTTGCTGTAGAGATTCTGAGCTTTCAGCTCAACATAAGAAGCATGTCTCTCTCCCCTCCCCGCTTTTCTTCATTGTAAGTCCTTGAAAATGACTGCTGTCACCACTTTTGATCCTTGGAACACTCCAAGTTCGCGCATTCTTGTTTCTTGGCTTTGTTGGATGGAATTGGAGCCTCACGAATGTGTTTGTGCTACCCTCTAGTGGCATAGTGGCAGTTTCACATAAATCAGAGAAGTTAGAGATGAAATAGGAAGTTTTACAGAACTGGAAAATAAACTTTGATAAATGAAGTCTCTATATATAGAATTTACTTTTATCTTTGAGACACATTTATCTAAAATATATACACTATTATAAACATCTTTTCATTGTAACTACAATGTTCTAGGTATGGCAAGGTTGATCTGGGTTCATATCAGCAATTGCGAGGAAGGCCTGTCTATTTGGGTAGCGAGCAGGAATGTAGCAGCTGTGAGAGTCAGTGTCAAGATGCATAATTCATTTCCTGTCTCTGAGCCCTCGTTTCTCTGGCACATTACTCTGATACTTAATTGAATCAATTCCCAATGTCAACTTTCTCTGTTTTGAACATCAAAACCCAAAGATGACCACCATATCTGTAATCCAAATAGCATTCCAGAAAGTTTTGACATCAATACGTTGACTGATATAGGATATCTTTTCAGTAGCACAGAAAGTGATGCAATGTTTGAACATAAAGCAGAGAAATTACTAGATAAAAGAGTGAGAATGACAAAATGAATAAAGAACTTCCTATGACAAAACTATAGTCGTTTATTAGTAATTTAAATAACGGAAGTTTGTTTTTTGTTTTGTTTCCATTAGTCATTATGTACGTTCTGTTATTAAGAAAGGGGTTCCCCCAGGATCTGGCTTGCCTTCTGTCCTTGAAACTGATGAAACTGCTACCGTCAGCCAGACAGACTCTACTCAAATAGTCAAAGCTCTATCTCAGGTAACTGTGTTCCTCTTACCATTGGCCCACCTCTTAAAAGTCTTCTTAAGAAGAAGACTTTTGTTCTTAAATTGTGAAATATGTTATACATACCAAAGAATATATTACATAAATCTGAACAGTAGAGAATACTATTAACATAAATATATTATGACCTAGCTTAGAAAATGGAATATTCATCTATTGCAGAAGTCCCCTGTGCATTTCTTTCTGGTCATATTTCCTGTTGCCATTTAGATTGTAGCATCAAACAGCTCTATACTATTCTAATTTTGCCAATTATGTATATATTTGTAAATGATATTAATATGTAGCTTAGCTTGTTATATAATTTTAATGGACTCCTGTTGTATTCTTCTGTGGCTTCTTTCACTTAACGCTACATGTGTGATGTTATGGTTCATTCATTTCACTGGCCGGTTGTATTTCTGGTGCAATCATGGTACAATTTTTGTTTAATGTACCACAGTGTCAGTGGCTACATCCATCGCTTCTTGATTCTTTCTATTGTAAGCATAGATTTTCTTAAATGTCTCCCATTTGCATATGGTTTTTTTGTTTCAGGGTTCAAAGCTTTTTTTTTTTAGAGGCAGAGTCTCACTTTGTTGCCCTCAGTAGAGTGCTGTGGTGTCATAGCTCACAGCAACCTTCCAGCTCCTGAGCTTAACCAATTCTCTTACCTCAGCCTCTTGAGTAGCTGAGACTACAGGCACCCACCACAACGCCCTGCTATTTTATTGTTGTTGTTGCAGTTTGGCTGGGGTCAGGTTTGAACCCGCCACCCTTGTTATATGGGGCCAGCACCTTACTCACTGAGCCACAGGCACCACCCAGGGTTCAAAGATTTTTTTATGTGCTGTGGATCCCCTTAGTAATTTTGTAAAACTCTAGCACATGATGAAAACAACTCCTTGCTTTCTTTGTGTCAGTTAACTGAGGGTTGTTGATGGGCAGCAGTGGGGAGCAACACAGCTGTCTGTGTGGGGACACACACCTTCAGTGTCTACTAAGCATAGCTGTCAGAGTTGACCAGCTTTAGGTGAAAGGAGTATCTGCAGACAGGAAGATGTGGCCACATAAAATGCAATACCTACTGTCAAATTGAAGCAATGCTCAGCATACAGGATCGTTTAAGATATTTGCAACAACTATAATATAATGCAAAATATTGTAATTTTGTTTGTTGGTAGGGTCACGGTTATTTCTAATAACATCATGGCTACTCATCTACATTGATAAATTGTTAATTGAAGAAAATATTGCATTTCAGTTAAAAATTTAATTTTTTCACACCATCCATGTTAATGGAATCCTGAAATTTAATTATGGGCCCCAGTAGACACTAGATTAGGAAGCCTTGCTCTGGACAGTGATTTTCAACTGGTGTGCCATGAAAAATTTTAAAGAACCTTAATTAAATTATTTTCAAAAGAAGTTCAAAGCATAGTCTTTTTTTTTTTACTCTTTTCTTTTTTGTTCCACATAATTTAAGCCTGTCATAGAAGATTAACTAGAGGTTCAAGTGTGCTGTGAGATAAAAAAGGTTGAAAAACACTGCTCTGGGATACAAATGTCAGTGTATACTTGGTGGAAATAAACATATTTCTCAAAATGAATCACTAAAGGACTACCAGTGTGGTGGATGCTACCACACCCATCTGATTTGTGTGTGTGTGTGTGCAGAGGCATTGTCTCACTATTTCCTAGGTTGGTCTCTAACTCCTGGTCTCAAATGATCCTCTCACACTGGCCTCCCAAATTTTTGGGATTACAGGCATAAGCTACCATACTTGGCCATGGTATTTTTAGTATTTGAATATGTCAGTACATTATCTACTAAAAAATAAGTAACCCTTTACAACCACAACACTGGCGACAATGTACAATACTAAGTGTGGGCCAGGATGTGACATAACTCTCATTCAGTGCCTGATAGGAGTGGATATTGGTACACACATATTGGAAAATTGGTTGGCATTTCATCTTGCAAAAGTAAAACTCCATGCTCATTAAGCAACTCCCCATTCTCCCCACTGTTCTACTTTCTGTATCTATAGATTTGACTACTCTGGGTAGCTCATGTAAGTGGAGTGCATTTCTGTTACTGACTTATTTCATTTGTTATAATGTCCTCCAGGTTCATCCATGTCTGTAGCACATGGTAAGATTTCTTTCCTTGTTTAAGGTTGAGTAATATTCCATTGCATGTAGTCCACATTCTGTTTTCTCCATTCATCCCTCAATATTTTGGTTTCTTCAACCTTTTGGCTGTTGTAAATAATGCTGCTGTGAAGGTGGGTGTACACATATATCCTTAAGACTGCCTCAAGTCTTTGGGGAATATATCCAGGAGTAGAATTGCTGAGTCCTGTGGTAATCCTTTCAGGAACCACCACATTGTTTTCCATAGTAAATATACAATGGTTCCAGTTTCTCTACATCCTTGCCAAAGATTGTTCTTTTCTTTTCTTTTTTCTCTTTCTTTCTTTCTTTCGTTCTTTTTTTTTTTTTTCTGGAGACAGTCTTACTTGGTTGCCCTGGGTAGAGTGCTGGGGTGTCATCATCATAGTTCACAGCAACCTCACACTCCTGGGTTTAAGGGATCCTCTGGCCTCAGTCTCCCAATAGCTGGGACTACAGGTGCCTGCTAGTTTGCTCTAATTTTGGTAGAGTTGGGCTCTCTCTCTTACTCAGGCTGGTCTTAAACTCCTGAGCTTGAGCAATCTACTGCCTCAGGCTCTCTGAGTACTAGGATTACAAGTGTAAGTCACCTCCTGGCCTTTTTTCTTTTCTTTTTTTTTTTAAATAGGTATCTTACTAGGGATGAGTTGGTGTTGCCTTGTGTTGGATTGTTTTGTTTTGTTTTGTTTTGTTGAGACAGAGATTCCCTCTGTTGCCCAAGCTAGAGTGCCATGGCCTCAGGTTGGCTCACAGCAATCTCTGTCTCCTGGGCTTAAGTGTTCCTCCAGCCTCAGCACACCATCTTGCCTGGCTAAATTTTTCTATTTTTAGGAGAGTCAGAGGTCTCACTCTTGCTCAGGCTTGTCTCAAACTCCTGACCTCAAGCAATCCTCCTGCCTTGGCCTCCCAGAGTATTAGGAGTACAGGCATGAGCCACTGTGCCCAGCTCTCACTCTAGTCTTGATCTTCATTTCCCTAATGATTAGTGATGCTAGGAGTCTTCTCCTGAGCTGTTGGCCATTTGTACACCATCTTACAAGAAATACCTACCTATTCAAGTCCTCTGCCCATTTTTGAAGTGGATTTGGGGATTTTGTTGTTTTGTTTTTCTCTATGGAAATTCTTTACATATTCTAGATCTTCACCCCTTACAGATACATAATTACAACATGATTACAAATATTTTCTCCCATTCTGTAGGATGCATTTTCACTCTGTTGGTTGTATCCTGTGATGTGAAGGTTTTTATTGTTGTTGTTGTTGTTGTTGTTATTTTGATGCCCAATATCCATTTTTACTATTCTTGACTGAGTTTTGGTGTCAAACCCAAGAAACGATTGCCAAATACAATGTCATGAAGCTTTCCCTTATTTTTTCTTATGAAAGGTTTATAATTTTGTCTCCTTATCTTTGTTATCAACTTTATTGGCTAAATCTTCTATTAAGTTTATTTTACTTATTCTATTTTTATTTTCTAAGAGTTCCCCTGTTCCTTATTCATTTGTTATAGAATTTTCTTATTTGGCAGAAGAAAATTCCTTTCATTTCCTTTCCTTTTTCTGGTAGAACTAAATTAAAAATAAATGTTACTCCCTGTATTATTGTTTCTGTTTCCTCTGTATAAGGAGTAAGACCACAGGGATTGGTATATCCTTATCCATCCACTCATGTTATGAGGCTGCACAAAAGAGCTGGGAGTCTCAACACTCTGCATGTTTCCTCTACTCTCTGGCCACTGGCCTCTCCTGCTTTCCACCGTCTGTGAATCCTGATATAGAGTCTTCTTATTTAATTTCCTACCTAAAGAAATATGTATCTGATGTCCCATTCAGCCAGAAGAAGACTAGATGCTAAGCCAGAAAAGACTAGGGAGAAGAAGTGGAGTTCCTTAATAGAGACAGTCAACCTGCCTCTGTGCTTCCAGCCTGTATCTCCTTCTCTCCGCCTCAGATACAGATTGTTGCTGGGGTCAGAAGGCATGGATGGGCTGTGCTTTGTCCTTGACACATACTCAGTGACCTCTACCTCCTCACCCACTTGACACCATCCAAAATATTGTTCACTCACCCTGTAGTCAATCCGTATGAGTTTATACCATTATATTTTTACACTCACTGGTATTTTCAGAGAAAACAGAGTTGTACACATAAATTCAAATTAATTTCCCCATTAAAATTTTTAGGAATAATTTTTGAAATTGAGGCCCGGCTTTTTATGTCCAGTATATTATTGGCCAAAAATAATCTTATTAATTTCTCTCTATTAAAGACAAGTACCTCATGAAAATATTTCTTCTTAGTGATTTTACTGATTTAATTTTACTTTTAAGATTCAACTATTTAGCACATTAACACACTATGTGTTTCCATGTCACAAATTTAAACTTTGAGCCAATTGTTAAATTAAATCCACCTCCTTCAAATTTTAAGGTTAAAACTAAATTCTATTTTACTGTATGTTTTAGCAAGTTTTCCCAGAAATATATTTCTTCAATGTTTCAAAAACTATATTAAGTCTTGTAAGAACTTTGATGTTGCAGATCTGTGGTCCCTCACCTCTGTACCAGTCCCCCAAATCCCTCTATCCCCTGCCCGGCACACTGTCCATGGAAAAATTATTCTTCCACGAAACTAGTCTCTTGTGCCAAAAAGGTTGTGGAGCCCTGCTAGATAATGGTAATGTTTTACAGAATTCAAAATGGTTTCTTAATGTGTTTCTTTCAATTCCTAGGGAAACATATCTGCACAAGCTGTACTTGGAAAAGGTAAATTAACAATCTCCTCTTGACTTATTTTTTAATGGACTTCAAGGCACACAGGGGTCTCTCTGCTTCCTGACGGCCTTTAGCTGCACATTCTGGTCCTCAACAGCCTCTTTACTGTGTCCTCTGGCTTGTTGAGTCTAATCTACTCTGGCTAGAAACATGAGAGAATGGCATTTGTAAAATTCTAGCCAAACATAAAAGAGGATCTGATTAAGGATCCATGAGTAAACTCATGCGTTTTAAGGCATACACTTTGTGATTAAGATGCTGAAACCACTGCAACTCCTCAGGTCCTAAATAAAGACTTAGTCAAGAATTAAACAAAAATAAAATAGATAAAATGAGCAGCAGGGGGGTGGTGGCGGCATGTGTATGTATAAAAGTTTGGATCCAGACGTCTACAATAATTTAATAACATTACTTGATAAAAGACCATAGACTCACTCACTGTGGGGAGTAATCAGATGTCTTACTGAAACACATGTGTTACAGTAGGAAGACCTTTCAGGTTTTTATTTTCCTCTTTGTTGTCTCAGCCATCTCCTCAGATATGACTATGTCCACCGCAGACTTTAAATACATAAAGTAGCCAATTTCTGTTGTAACATCACAATCTTCAAAGAATGTATCCGCCAGTTTATCAAAGTGATTTCATCAAAGTTTCTGAACACTCTGACATGCAGAGAAGTTAAGATTAAATTCTCTCCAGTATATGAAATGTGTCTTTGTCCTCCACACATTTGAGGCCTGCACGTGAAGGATTATTTCACTAACATTTTCTCCCCAATAGACTGATACTGAAACTCCCCTTTATAAATTTCCGCATTTTGATAACTTGTTATTTGGCCACATAAGATGCACTTGACATGTTTGTCTTCTGGTAGGCGTAGATGAACCAATCGATCTCGGATTGGGAGAGTCCCACCAAACTGATGGAACTAGCGTGGACAAAGATTTGATCAGTCAGATAACAGAAACACAGGAAAAATCGCAGGATGAACTTTCTACCATAAATAATAGTGTTTCTAAAGAAATATGGCTACACTTTGAAGACTTCTGCATATGCTTTCAGTAAGTATCTAAATGTGATTCATCTGACTGTGTTGTAGTGGTTAAATTTTGGGCTGCATTATTATACAGATTCACATCAGATTCACATTTGTGTATTTAATACAGTGGTTATATAACCTATTGATTCTTAGCTATCATTGAAAAGAGTTATGTCAGCATTAGCCTGGTCTTGGTATAATGTCAAATAAAAATTTTAGAAGGAAAAAATAAATGTGTTGATTATCCACATAACACATTCATAGCCAGACCAATCTCAGTCTTGTTTTGGCTTCTCCTCAAAGACTTGTTAATTAAAGTGAAGCCAATTTACTCACTGGGATCATTTTTGTCCCTTTAGGGCAACTAACTCAATACGGTATATTTTTAAACTTTCTGCTTATAATTATTTGATTCTAAGAAATTTAACATGTAGTACTAGTCTTACATATAATGACAATAACCTGTTATAAATTATTCATTTCAGGAATATATATATTTTCCACAAGCCAAATTCATATTGCCTTAACTTTCAAAAATCAGAATTCAAGGTAAATATATTATAATCTCTACTATTTCCCTTCTTATACTTAAATTTTTGATGGAATCATACTAGTGAAAAATGCCCTCAAATTTCTCAAGCATTTCTAAACTTGTAATATAATTATTTCTAGAAAAATTAATTTTTAGAGTCTCCTAGTAATTCCTTATCTAGACAGTAAGCAAAATTCCACTAGCTCATAACCCCAAGAGTGATTCATCTGATTATGTTGTAGTAGTTACATCCTGAGTGCCTTAGAAAAATTCACAGTAAGAAAATTTTGATTAACAAATAAATGAAGGAGATGTAAAATAAATTCATTAGACTTGGTTTCAATCAGGATTCACTGGATAGTGTATAGTTTTTAGCACATGTGCAGATTTTCACCAGCTTGTCTAGATTTTTTTTTCTTTGTTTGCTTGTTTCCATGTTCCTCTCTCTCCTGGGGTGCCTTCCGTTTTTCCTCACTGCCTTGGTCTAGCTAATGCCTGGAACAAGGCCCTTCAGAGCAGCATGGATGTCCTTGACTGTGAGGCTTCCTGCCTGCCTTGGAGTCTGGGTTAAGAGGCTCAACCTCATGCTCTCCAGGCCCTCTGTGCACCTCGCTTCCCAGCCTCCCACTCCCTGCTCACCCTTCTGAGCACTCCCTGTCCCTGCCCAATGGCAGCTTCTTTAGAATGACTGTGTTTTGTTTACCATTGTACAACCTTCCTGGCGTGATGTAGGAGCTCAATTAAAAAATATTATTGAATAAGTTAATTAACAAATTAGGCATTAAGGAGAATTTTTATAAAACTATGACACATATTCTGTGAAACTAAATTGTAGTGAGATGAGGGTGGTTCCCTGTCTCAGGAAAACTCCATCCAAGCCCCTGAGGATACTCCCTCAGCTCCATGAACAATCTGCAAGAGGTAGGCATAGGGAACAGTCTTGGAAACGACTCACCATTACACCTGTCAGAGATGAAATGCAGGCAGAGAAACCCTTTAAGTGTTTCTGGACAGGTTCTCTGCAGGTGGCTGCCTACTCTGAAAGTAAGAATCAGGTCCACAGTAGTGAGTAGGGGAGAAATAGTCTACCCCAGCATGGAGTCTATCTACAAAAACACCCAGAGGACTACTTTGACTTTATAAAGATAACCACACTGTTAATCGGGAAGAGTTGAACCCAGAGTTTGAGATGAGAATAATGTGCACTGTACAGTTTACTTGGGCATGTTTCTATTTCAAATAATTGCCATTAATCAAATGGCAATTGTTTATAGGTATTGCAGGCCCCAAACTAGGTTCTTTACTCCTTAACTCCCCATATCAAACCCTATAAGAGAGGTATCCCTGGGCGGTGCCTGTGGCTCAAGGAGCAGGGCGTCGGCCCCATATACCAGAGGTGGCGGGTTCAAACCCAGCCACAGCCAAAAAAAAAAAAAAAAGAAAAAAAAAGAGAGGTATCCCTGTGATCATTTCACATCTAATAAAAGGAGGCAGAGTAAGTTGGAGGTGATATATATAAGATATTAGAAGAATGCCTATTATTAAGTAAAAATTAAGATTGGTGGTCATTTCCGAAGGCAATTTGCATGTACGTTTCTGTTGCATACCACCATCCTGATATAAATGTGTGTGTGGTAAAACAGTCAGCTGTCCTTTATTCTGATCCTATTCTTACAAAGTGTTGGTAAATATTAGGATTTTTCTTTTGATGACTCAGGTTGACAAAATAGAAGATAACATCCCTACAAGAGTCTTTTTTTTTTTTTTTGGAAACAGAGTCTCACTCTGTTGCCCCAGGCTAAAGTGCCATGGTATCATAGCTCATAGCAACTCAAATTCCTTGGCTCAAGTGATCCTCTTGCCTCAGCCTCCCAAGTAGCTGGGACTACAGGTGCCCACCACACCACCAGACTAGTTTGTCTATTTTTAGCACAGACAGGGTCTTGCTCTTCTTGTTTAGTCTGGTCTCAAACTCCTGAGCTCAGGTGATCCATCCACCTCAGCCCCCCAGAGTGTTAGGATTACAGACCCTACCTAATCCCCTACATGAGTCTTTTATCTTCGAATTTTTTTAACATTAAAGGCATGAGAAAATGACTTTTTTTTGGAGGGCAAAAACTCAAATTCAATGGCCTAGATGGGAGGATTGTTTATGATCTGAAGGCAGACACTCCAGAGACTAGCAGCTAGCTAAACTAGGGATGTGGAGCATGAGGCCTGTCCCTATTACATGCCATAGCTGTTTCATCTGCACTCAGTGTGAGGAAGGGATAGGGGCCTTTCAAAGAGACCAGGTGGTGGCACCAGGGCAGAGTCCCTGTGTATGACCTTTGGGAGCTCCTCCTCCTCCCCTCACCTAAATTCTCAGGTCCTTAAAAATGGCAGCAAATGAGCAGAAAATATTCAGGCACATGTACTGGCCTGGCCAATCCTGGGATTCCTCATATTTTTAGATAGCGAATATTTGAAGCATCTGTCTACATCCCCAACTCATTATCATGAAAGGAAACAAATGAAATAGTGTCCGAGGAAAACTAATGAAAAATATAGAGGTCAATCATTTAAAGCATGGTTTCCTTTCAGCAAGCATTTCTAGTAACCTTACATTTGATTAAACAACTACATTTCTTTTTTAATAGTGTTCTTAGAAATGTTTCTTTCATTTATTTACTGGTTACTCAAATGTTGTGGTAAAATAATCAAAAAGGCTTTTAAAGTATAGCAACAAATGAATTCCATGAATATATTTTCAGCATGCCAGTGGTCAGAATTCTGTTGAACTGGGGAGACAATGATGGTGCACCTGTCAAGAGTCCCAGCCTTAGAGTTGGGGATATGTATACCTACTTCAGAACCGCACCTGTGCTCTTTACAAGCTCTGACCTTTCCTAGATCACTGACCCTCTTGGTGTTTTAGTTTCTTCATCTATAATTAGGGACATAGATAGCAGCCCTGTAGGATGAATTGAAATCATGTACATTTAACCCTTATGTGGGTGTCTTCTAAGGGAAGTTGTGATTTTACTCAATACTTTAATGCATCTCCAAAAGAAAACCTAGTCTGGTGCATCAGCAAGCAATGGATATATGTGAATATTTTGGTGGAAAGACGGGTAGGAAGGTTTATGTCACGTATTGCCCTGTAAAATACCTTAATCCTTAATACTTCATTAGACATTCCCATTCTCTGCCAGCGTTACTCTGTGGCCTCCCTGCCTGTCAGAGACCCATTCTCTGAGCACTGCACAGCCTGGGGCCCAGTTTCCTCTTCTCTTTCTTGATTCAAGAACAAGGATATTCCTCCCCTTTGCTCATAGAGAAGAGCTTTGCCTTTTTGATATGGCAGCAAGGCTCACCCAGGCACTGCAGACCCAGCTTCCACAGACTGATGCCAATGTTCACCCGTTGTTTTTTTCATATTATTAAACACATAAAAGTACTTGTTGTGGTGTCTGTAATACAGTAAGTTTCCTGTCAATGTTAGCTCTCGTACTATATCATCATTAGAAGTGGAAAATATTGCCACTAATGGAATGAGACTAAGCGTGATGGTTTATCTAATTTCTTGCAGTTCTCAGACGAACGTGTGTCCTACCATTTATTCGTGGATAGTCTAAAACCTATCGAACTGCTGGTTTGCTTTTCTGCATTGGTACACTGGGGGGAATATGGAGGTAAGAGGGCTCTGAGGCAAGGATGGTCAGGGGATATGCAATAAAGATGGGACCTTTATGCCATAATAAAGGAACTTCTTCCCTTTCCAGAATCTCTCAAAAGTTCCTCCTCTGATGCCCTTAGTCCTCAGACATCAAGGATGGTGCCACTTGTACCTCTCTGGGTTACACTCATCTGGCCATCTCTTTGGCATACCGAATTGTTCTGATTTGTTTGTTCACTTATACAATTTATTATTGTTGATTCTTTCAAAATCTATTGAAAACCATGACATTTCTTTTTTTGTTTTGACAACCCCAAAAGTCTTTTCCTCCACCCCCTTTGCCCCCTGCTTTTTCATGGTTACACCATAGCCCGTATCTTCCCCAGTTAGGGCGCCATGTCAATCATCAATCATCTCAATTTCACACACTCCACTCTCTAATTGCCATTTCCTGACTCTTTAGTTCACTCTCTCAAGGGTCCCGACTCCTACAGTTCTTGACTCCACTGGGCCTTCCATCCCTCTACCCTGCCATTTTTTCCCCTCTGTCCATCTCTCTCCTCATTTTCATTTCTCTCCCATTCCTAGCTTAGCTTCTATGGTCCCTCACTGTAATTATTATATCCTTGCATATACCTTCAAAACATGTGCCCTTCTTGTCTTCTCATCTTACTTTCCTCAAAAAATCCAAATATTGATGAAGCTCAACTCTGCACCTAACCTGTGATTTCAAAAGAGCAGCTAAATGTGTTTGGAAGAAAAAAAAAAAATCCTGTCTAGCCCTGCCTAAAATTGAGAAGCACAAATCTCAACAAAGCCGCACAGGTCTGCCAGCGTTTCTCTAGTTTATCCCCTCTCCCACTCTGTTCCTCTGGATGACTACTACAGGCCTTCATGGCTTCTCTTTCTCTTTACATCCTCAACACTCGCTCTTAAACTCACCCAGTTTCAACTGATGGCCTTGCTGCTGATTTCACTGAAAAGACAGGAGAAATCAAAACTGACTCACCTCATCTTCCTTTCGAGCATCCCTCATGCTCTCCTCTGCCTTCCCTCCTAAAGTATGACCATCTCTGCCCCACTGCAAGGCCTCGTCCTGGCATAAGCATACTTAACACATGTAAGACAGCATTATTTAATTTTTGGCCTGACTGTTTTGTTAAAGCATTTATCTTCAGCTCACTTTAATGGCCCCTGGCCCTGTCATGGGCAGTGAATCTCTGCTGAATGCTTAGTGTTGCATGTTTTGTCAACACTGAGGATGGGGAGTTTTATCGTTTACCAAAGTTTCCTTTATGTTTCAAATGGCGTCCAGCTATGGTATGTGGTAAATAAATATGTGGTGTAGAATACACGTTCAGAAACTTAGCAATCTAGCTTTAATTTGTCTACAAGACAAATAGCACTGAAGCCACACCACGTCCTGAAACATTTGGATTACATATCCATGAAAGCAGCTTTCGGGGCCCTCTTGTGACCTTACATCCTCAGAGTCAGTGTTTTCTGGAAATAGGGAAAGAAGTACTTTGCCCTCAGTCACTGATGAAGAATAGTTCAGATTGTATGTCTATTTTGAAATAAGAACTTGGTATTAAAATGAAATTTCTGTTAATTACCTGCTAGTTTCTACATGAATTCAAAAACTGCAAAGCAAAGGCAAAAATTTAGATAAAGAGTGGTAAATTTTGACTTGCTTTGACACTGTCCTAGAAAAAAACTCATACTTTCCCAGATATAATGTGTTTCCTTCCTTTAAAATTGCATTTAGAAGTATTCGTAATTACTGCCATAGAGATAATAAAAGGGACGGACTACACGGTTCATTAAGAAAGTTTTGAGATACAGAAAAATCAAGAAATGTAAAATCTGCACAGATGGAAACAAATGAGGCCTTCCCAGCAATACTAACAAGCGGAGCAAGTTGAAAAACTTACATAGGTGAATCAGAAAGGACACTGTTGACTGTGTTTCTTGGACATGAAATAATGGATCATAACACAGTCTGTCTCAAAACTTTTGTAGTGACCACAATGACATATACCTATTGAGGTTCCTCTTCCTAATGCTCTCATTTCTGGTTTCATCACCTAAGGGGATGATTGTTAGGAGGAATATAGGACAAGGAGGAAGATCTGGGTTCCACTTGAGTATTATTTTCAAAAATTATTTATCTGGAGTAATTTCTAATGTTTTCTGAGCATTTTTAGAATATCTACAATTATTTAATATCATTATTATTTATGCTGTTAATGGCTAAAAAGTAACCTGAGTGAAGGCCAGCTATGCTTTCACAATAAAATTTCAGTATTTTTTCACTTATCTTAAAGCCTTAACAAAAGACAGCCCTCCCATAGAGCCTGGACTTCTAATGGTTGAAGCAATTTCTTGGAAGTCTCTGAAGCCACGCAATCTTGTTGCGAAGATTCACACATATGCCACCAAGGCTACCATGGTTCGTCTGCCTGTTGGGTATGGAGACACTTCATTTTTCCCATGTTAAGAATTTTCCGAAGCTTTAAAAGCTGTTGATTACTAAAGAAGGAAACAACAGGGACCTGGGATATGGTTTCCTGAAGTGATTTCACAAGGCACAGGTCTATCATTACGATTCTTGTAAAAAATAAATTCATAAGCCAACAAATTGAGACATGCTATCCACTCAATCTTTCTGAAGACCCATAATTGTCAATTCTGGGAACTTCTTTAGTAAACAATATTGTTTAAATTTGATTAACTTAGTATTCACTAAAATTAATTAAAGAATCCCTTCTGTTTTCTCATGGATCTTATTTTATATTCCTTAGAAAGAACCTTAATTTTATTTAGACATTGGTAAGCCAATCTATAGCTTCATCAGAGTTCACTTTTGTTAGATATTATTTTTAATTAAGATAAGTAGGGCTGAACACACCACAGTTTCCATTTTAAAGAAAATATGTCTACTGAAGAGTTTTCATGATTTTGATGAATAAAAGTCAAAATCTTACTTTCTGTATCTGATGAAATAAATCTTTTCACCAAGTCTTTTGCCCTCAAGATGACTCTTGCTAGTTCTATGTGACCAATGGAAAGCTATGGCTCTTGTGGAAAAAGCAGAGCCTAAGCAACAAAATCAAATGCTAAATTAATGTACGGCAGCATCCTGTATTTCTAGAAAATAATAAATTATGAAACTTCAACATTTTTTACATCTGCCCTAAACACTCTGGGGTGGAGAGATTCTCCCAGACACCAAGTTACTCTGTGTGTGTGCTCATCCCTTGACCCCTGAGCACAGGGAATGAATGAAGAATCTTTCTCTAGTCTACCCTCTCCCCCCAGGACCTAACCCATCCACTTGGATGTTTTGAACATGATCTAAGTGCTTATAACTAAGGGATCACGAGCATCCCTGTTCTCAGCGATCCTGTTTCCTGGTGGGGGGAGCACCATTAACATACATGAAATGATGCCTCTGTGAGGAAAAGACCATGAAATCTGCAAAGCCGTGTGCCCACATGAGTTACCGTTGTCAGGGAGAAATCACCACCAGACTTTCACCGTGTGACTGCAGAGTGTGGGAGATGCCTCCACCACGTGCTGGAGAGCAGTCGGCATTTAGTCTATTTTTGTCCTACAAAACTAGTAAAATAGAGATTTCATGGTCTCTTAGATCTTTTAGAGTAAAAAATTCAAAGGTCCTTATCCCTTCTGTGTTAAAAATTTCATTCTTCACTAACCTGTGACTTGGTGTGAGTTCCAAACCGTCGTCAAGCAACTAGCAGAGGCAAAGGCCACCACATGGCCACACTCAGCAGGTGCTGACCAGTGTCCGCTCTGTCCAGGAGGCACATGCTGCTCTTCACCGCATACTCCCCAGTGGGCCACGCCTTACATGTCTGCAGCATGGTGACCTTCGTCATCGGGGATGAAGACGTCGTGCTGCCCAACTTTGAGCCGGTAAACACTTTAGTAACTACAATTCTTGTGTGGTTTATTTTCAGAGATTCTGTACTAAATACGATTTTTATTTTTTATTTGACTTGCTCATTTTGCTTTTACCTTTTAAAACTATTAAGTATATTGTGCAAGAAAATCCTGACTGCATCTTGTGTAATAAACAGTCTAAACCTGGTAGGAATACAAATAAAACACATTTTTCCCCAATAACTGTTTCCCACCTCTGCTGTGCTGGACCCCCTTTCCTGTCTGCTAACAGCATTGGTCCTTTGAGGTATAAAAGGTCAGTATAGTCCTTTTTCATACAGACTAAACTTTTGATCTCTTTCACTCCTTTCCTTCCTTCCGTGGTCTAAGCCTGGAATTTGGAGTATGTGTCTCTGGGATTTGAGGGGGAAGGGGCTGCCCATGGAAGGGTCTGTCATTTCTCATTCATCTCCTCCTCCTGCTTCTGGTCTCAGTGGTTTCTCTTGCTCCTGTGCTCTGACAGGCCTGGAATAAGCGGGGAGGTAAATGGAGTCGGTGCCTCCTCCTCTGAGGTTTTCTCTTGGTTTCTGGTGTCTATCATACCTCTGTGCATGTGCATGTGGAGATTTGCTTGTGGCCTCCCCAATGCGTAACTCTGGATGCTGCCTCAGCTCCTAGTCCTACCCACCAAAAACAAAAGGACAAACAGGAATCCAGCTCCAAGTGGCACAACCCTGTCTCGATGGAATTCTCTAAGCAAATCGTGCATAGCAAGAAGATGGCTCAAGACCAGCTCCCCGCACTATCATTTCCCGGCCCAGGCGGGTGCTGCCGGCACGTTCCTGCATGTCTAGGCAGTGGCTGGATTCCCTGCAGCTGCCTCCTGTTTGCTGTGCCATCCGTCCCTCACCAGGTCTCACTCCCTCCCGATTAGTAGGCACAGGAGGAAGATGGGCAACTCACCTTTATAAAAAGATGTCCCCTGTTTTCATAACTGTGTTTATCCTGCTGATTTCAAAATCTTGTCTTTTTAAAAGTGATTCCGCTGTACGTGGTATTCACTATGCAACTGATTGCCGGCCTGCAGGTGATTTAACTCCCCAGGTGTTCACTGGTTTGGGTTTGTAGGCTCCTGTTTCCCTGGATCTATCATACCTCTTGTAAAGATTATTGGGGCTCAAGCCCAAGCCCCGCTGTCTCTGATCCGAGCAATGAAGTGCAAGGAGGAGACTGGCCCAGGAGCAGAGAGGCTCGTGCTGCTGAGAGCCAGAAGCAATTCATCCCAGCGCTGCCACTGGTCAAATTCTCTTGACCTGAGAACTTTTCTAGTGATTGTTCCACTGTAGGGAAAAACCCTTGAGATGAGGCTTTCCCTGGGCTTTGGGGGGATTGGAGGAGGTAATGGAGAGGTCGCTGTGTTCAGGTGGCCAGTCAGTTGTATCCGTCTTCATCCGTGTATCAGCCTAGTGGGGCACCTGTGCTGTCCAGACACCCCAGGGGGGTGGTGCATTCCTCAGAAATTCTGCTCCATGGAGCTCCTGGGAGAAAAAAAAAAAACAACTTTCCTCCAATTTTCACCATCTCCATGTGGCTGCTCCAGGCAACGCCACCAGTGCCCACCACTAATAGCCTTCAGACAAACCCAGACTTTCCTCATATCTTTAAAAAAAATGACAGTATTCACTTCCTCAGACCCTATCCCTTCTTCCTTTTAATGTTCCCCACAGAGTTGACAGCAGGAAGGTGCCAGCAGCCCAAGCTCTGCCCCTGAAATCTCTGCTCATTGGTCCTCCAACCCCACACGGTCACCCCTCAGAACTAGGTCTAGACCTTAATGCTCTGGAGAAGCCCCCCTCCCCCACCCCCGTAAGACAGTGTGCCCTCTGTGGGCTCCCACTCAGGTGGGAACTACCTTCCTGGTTTCCTACCTCGGAGACCACAGCACCTAGTAAAATGCCTCAATATCATGTTAAGTTCTCTGTGCATAGCTATCAAATCAGACAGGTAGCAGAGGTTTCATATTGTAACAGAAATTAAGTTTATATAACTTAATGACACGTAAATAACTGCAAGTAAGGATGGCGGCTATGCTCTGTCTTTGCAGGAGAGCTACCGATTTACAGAGCAGGCCCTGGTGATTCTGAAAGCTGTTGGGAACGTGATTACTAATTTCAAAGATAAAGGTAAACTCTCTACAGCTCTGAAGGATCTCCAAGCCGCTCACTACCCGCTCTCCCTCCACAACAAAGAACTAACTGCACAGCACTTCAGGGTAAGCTTGTTCGGGATATGATGTTCACAGGAGGAAATTTCTATTGACATAATATACTTTCTCTTAGGTGAACTCCAAAGTCAGAGCCTGAGAAAATATTTCAGATGGGGACAAGTTACATGGGAAGTGATTTCAGAAAGCAGAAGTGAGGGTGTGGGAAAAATGAAATGAGAAAAAGTGGGTTAAAGGATCATGACTACTGTGGACTCCTGAGATTGGACGGGCAGGGATTCCTGATGAGCTGTGTAAAATATCCTTCAGAGGCCGCGCTAAAGGCTGGCAGAGGGTGGTAGTGATCCACCAACTCTTACCCCAATGGCAGATGGTTGGCCCCAGGGCTTTTACTTCCTCATGCTTAAAACTTGGGCCTCTGCTGTGGCTAAGGAGAATTTTGGCTTCACAGACAGCTTTGAGGGCTGAAGCAAAGCCTGGTCCCCCTTCTCAATCCCTTAATCCGTTGAGGAAGGAAACCAGGCATCTATATGAACCTGTCCCCTTTAGTGGCACTGAAACCAGATGCTATAGGTCTGGCTTTTGTAACCCCCACACTACTGACATTTGGGGTCAGATCGTCCTTGTCCAGGGCTGTACTATGCCCTGCGGCATGTTTAACAGCACCTCCGGTCTCCTCCTTCTAGGCAACTGAAAATGACTTCAGACATTGCCAGATGTTCCTTGGATGACAGGTAGCATCAGCAAATTTAGGAAATAAAAGTACAAGACACCCAGTTGAATTTTAATTTTATGAAAACAAACAGTATGTGCACAATTTAGGACATGTATGTACTAAAAATGTACTTATACTAAAAATTCATCTTATCCGTTTATTCAAATTTGACTGGGTGTTAGGGGTTGTTGGGGAAATACCATTAAAACCAAAGTCTCCTCCCAACATAGAAAACCTATTCGCAAAGGCAGAGAAAGAAGACAATTTTGTTGTTGAAAGAACTTTAAGCCAGAAAGTGCTGTGCATCACAGGCAGTCTACTAAGAGATTGCAAAGACAGAAAGAAGTCTCACTCTTACTCTTATCAGACCTTGGTGTTGCAATTATTCCTTTACCACAGTAATGTCAGCAAGGGTCCCGGCAAGTTTCAGACAAAATTCTACCTGCTCCCATTATGTAGCTGGAACCCTAGTACTGCATGACAATCAGCATGAATTCTCCTCCTAACTGTTGTACTAATTCCTTTCCTGCTTGTCCACCAGGAAGAGAAACCCCAAACAGCCAGGCCTTCATCCATCGTAGTTTAGGTTTATTGTAAATGAAACCGTATACTCTGCTGGAAGCCTCTCTTGCCTTGCTCCCCCAGGAAATGGGTTCTCCAATCCAGCAACTCCTCGTTGTAGGGAAAGAGCACAGATTTAGCAAAAGAGTCATAGCAAAAATAATGGGGAAACTGGCCAATCCTGCCCTCAGCATTTGAATCCCAGACCTGTATGTTTTAGCTATGCAGAAAAAGCATGACCTACTGGCCTTTGGTTCAGTATATACATACACATAGGTTTTCATTTCCAGGCTGTTTTTATAGCTTAGCTTTTCATGGATCACTCCAATCTAACACAAACTTTATCAATTCTGTCCATGGTATATGGTAGGACCACTGGGTCCCAGATTATTCCCAATGGTTAAATCCTCACTGTACAATGTGACTCTTGGTCCAAAGGTATACTAGGCTGGATCCCTTGTTTATAAGTCAGATTTCCATAGTTTTGTAAATAGTGGTGCTGGCAGAACTAAGGAGAGAGAAAGCAAGCTCCTACCCAAGGTAGGTTTCAATTCTGGTAAAGACTCATTGGCCCATCTTGTCAGAAGTCACCTTGCTACTAAGGACTGGCTGGACCTCTCAAAAGATGCTACTATATGAAAAGATCAGAGTCAGTTTCTGCTGCTAAAAGGTTAGATGATTGAGCCGGAATGAAAGAGAGCCCATGAAGATGACTCAGGGCATGGACCTTTTGTGGCTAGCCTTGATTTAATATGTAAGAAGTCTCTGTGTATGCATCACTAATGCAAAAGGGAGCTATTTTGTTAAATAAAACATCTTCATTTTATGCTTTGATAATTACACAGCTATGTCACATGTGGTATAAAAGCTTTGCTCAAGTAAATCTGAAAGACCTTTAGCAGTATCAAGGACTAAGCAATAAGAAAGTGATTAAAAACTCTAAGCCACGTATTTTCATTTTTTTGTAACACATGAAATAATAGTGTGTCTTATGATAGGTGACATTTGAAAAATAAATAGAATTTGATATTTAACTTGTTTAAGCAATGGGTCATATTTTTATTTCACTCTATCTTATATCTGTTCAGTTTAATGCTATATTTTGATTGAACGTATATCATAAAAATTGTTGTAATGACTGCATTTTGTTAAATTGGAAGTAGTCAAATAACAATTTTGGTCTTTTCCTGAGTAAGTGATGCTTTGAAGAGTCTTCTCTTAGACTATGTATCTGGAAAATGTTTTTATTACTTTGAAATTATCTAAATATTTTGTAGAACTTCTCTGGCCTGGTGATAGCATTTTCTTGATTTGAGAGATGTATAATTTTTTTGTTTTTTTATCTATTTCAGGTTTTCCATATTTCTTTATGGCGTTTAATGAAAAAAGTTCAATTAACAAGACTTCCTTCAAACTTCAAATTTGCATTCCGTGCTATGGTTTTGGACTTGGACTTACTTGATTCCTCCTTGGAGGAAGTTTCTTTAGGTACTGACTAATTTTAGATATTTCATCAAGGAATTCCTAGCCTTATGTAAGATAAATAGTTTGAGAAAGGTGCACCTGAAATGTTTGTGGAGTAGATAGAACAGGTTTGTATGGGCAGTCACGGAATCCAGGCCCTGCTCTGGGAAGCGCCTATGGCTCCCAGGATCAGAGGAAAGTCCCCTACTCTCAATCCCTCACTTGCATACTTCCAAAGAAGCCCAGATTTTCCCTGTTTTATCTGTTCCTACCTTAAAAAAATATGAAAGTCACTAATCTATTTGGTATGATTTGAGGAGTTCTGGGAAGTCTCTCCAACCCAAATAACCTACTCGCCGTCCCTTCCCATATTTTGTTCCCGCCATTTTAGCATTTCCTGTCATGTTTTAGAGGAACCTCTGGCTATTCTCACAGAGGAATCAACGATAGTTCACTAAGGGACCACGCTTTTGTGAGCCTCCCTTCCCCAGAATGTTTACATTCAGACAAGGACAACCTACAGTGGGCCATGTTCAATACATACGATGATGAATTTCTCACTGTGGTGTTTTGTATGTCTGAGGGCTTTAGTAACTAAAGGCACTGAAACTTGGAGAAAGAATTAAAAATAACTTTCAGTCCAACGTTTGCTTTTTTCTTTCTAGTGGAATGGGTAGACATTAAATATTGTATGCCAACAGCTGATAAAGAGTATTCTCCTGAGGACGTGATGGCAGCCATTAAAATTCAAGCCATATGGAGAGGGACTTATGTTAGATTACTTATGAAAGCCAGAATACCAGGTACAATTTTTCAAACATTTATACAACAAATGAGTATGTAAGCACGTACGTATGTGAGAATCAGTATTTATTTCTCTGTGTTAATGAAAAGTATTTTAGAGTTGCCCTACTTTATGGCCCAGCTAATTGATTTTAATCCTACAAGTACTGAAGTTGCTTGAGATCAGGAGACACATCAATGCACTCACTTTCTTGTTCCCAGAATTAAGCACAGTTCTGGCATATAGTTAAATACACAGCAAGTTCTTGCTAAAAGAGTGAATGAATAGAGAAATGAGTGAATGAATGATCCCAATCTATTTTGAGTCCTTTAAACAGGGAACTTACATATTGCTGTATATGTCCCCAGTGACCAGCCTCAGCTGCAGTCATCAGCTTCAGCTAACTCATAGGTATTTTTACATTTTGAGATCATTTTTTCAAATAAATGGGTGACTAAATGAATGAATTACTGAATGATAAAGAATCCTCCATAAATGTCCATAATGACATACATTTAGGAGGCATAAAATGCATTTTAAGTACATTCTTAAGTTTACTAAATCAAATATATTTATGCATATGAAATAAAATATTTTTGAGAACAAGTCTTTTTATCAGCTTAAACTAAAACATGACAGATGCAAAATTATATTTAATCATTTTCATTCTGAGAATTTTGTTGACATTTTGAAAAGAAAAATTTGACCTCTGATAGAATTCTTTCCACATATTAAAGTATTTCCTTGTATTAGTGTTTCTATTTGAAACATGTAATGACAACAGTCAAAATGTTTAAGCAGTAAAAACATCAGATATACAAAGATTAAAAGCTAACAGTTATATTGCATAGTTTAGTGGTAGCAAAATACTAGAGTTGTCTGATTTTTATGTTTCTTTTTTTCTGTTAGACAAAAAGCACTGTGTTGCTTAAATCATGCAGCTGTAATGGAATACAATAGTCTGGGTAATTTATAAAGAACAGAGATTTGTTTCTCAAAGTTCTGGAGGCTGGGAAGTACAAGGTCAAGGCAAGGGCCTTCTTACTGCATCTTAGCATAGTGGGAGATGGAAGGGTAAGAGAGCACGTACATGAGTGCAGGAGAGACACAGAGAGAGAGAGAGGAGGCAGAGAGAGAACAAGGGGCTTGGAACTCATCCTTTTATCAGGAACCCACTTTCTCCATAACTGACCCACTCTTTAATCATATCCTAGGTTTTACCTCTCAACACTGTAACATTGGGGATTAAGTTTGCTACACATAAACTCTCAACATAAATTGTTGTCATGGTCTTATATTCAAACCATTAGCATATGGTAAAATATACTTTTTGCTGTGCATATATGTGGTGAAAATTATATTTACATAATAATTTATTTCCCTTTTTAGAGACTGAAAAGCTTGGACATTTTAATAATATACTTAATAATGTCTGCATTTATTGTGCTCAGTTCATATTTATTGAATAACTCTTGTATGCACAGCAATGTTATAGATTCTAGCCTTATGGAAATCAGTAAAATAGATAAGGTTTCTTCTCTGATGAATCTTCCATTCTAGTGGTGGTAAGCATACAATAGACAAGAGAATATATGAAGATCTCAGTTTCAGACACTGGTAAGTACGTGAAGAAATTAAGAGAGGATAATTAGAAAAAGAATGTCAGTTTCTGATACCATAAATTTCAGGCACTCAATATGGATCACATCTTCTTGTCAAATCAACAATTTGAGACTTTTCAGCCATTTGAAGGTAATGCAGTAGATTGAGCTCTAGCAGATCCCATGAGCCATTGTTCTTTAGAAAAATTGTATGGATTATCTTTCCTGAGAAAAGACCTTTCATTAAAAAGGTATAACAGAGATTTCTATATGCAAACACTTGATGACAATTTTAAATTAGATCAGACAGTATTTTATGATATTTAAACTAAAGATGAAAGGAAATATAGTGAGCAGAGTTCTTGAATAAATGTTTATGGCTCTATATTTTAAACATGATTTTTCTGCTACTAAAACGCATGACATTGGATACCATCTTATTCGTGAGTTGCAACTTCATTTGTAAAAATGAAGACTATGGACAAGATGATCTTTCAAGCATTATACAGGTTTAATATTGTTGCTTTTTATTATTTTTTGTAGACACAAAGGAAAATATCAGTGTTTCGGATACACTTCAAAAAGCTTGGGCTATATTGGAAATGAATTTAGAACAGTATGCACTTTCTCTCTTAAGGTAAAGCACTAAATATTATTTCTTATGGAAGTATATTGGTGTCCTTCAAAGTCCAGTTCAAATGCTGCCATATTTACTGATTTTTCCCCAATCACTTTATCTAGGAACCCACTATTGCTTTTGAACATCCGCAATGTGTATGGTACTTGATACTTTTTGTTTATGTCTTAATTGCACACATCTAAAATTCTAGGCATAAACTATAAAATTCTGAAAAGCAGAACAAAGTTTCTTGAAATCTTATGTTGCTGAGAAGACAAAAGTTTAGTACCTTGTAGGAGAAGGGAACCCAGTAAACAGTTGAAATTCCTGTTAGAGTAGAGAATCTACTCTAGTAGAGAAGGATGACAGTCTCTAAACATGGGCAAATCAGGGCAGCACCTGTGGCTCAGTGGGTAGGGAGCTGGCCCCATATACTGAGGGTGGTGGGTTCAAACCCCCCCTCCCCGCCAAATTGTAGCAATAACAAAAAAAAAAATAGACAGGTGGCACCTGTGGCTCAAGCGGCTAAGGTGCCAGCCACATACACCTGAGCTGGCAGGTTCGAATCCAGCCCAGGCCTGCCAAACAACAATGACAACTGCAACCAAAAAATAACCGGGTGTTGTGGTGGGTGTCTGTAGTCCCAGCTACTTGGGATGTGGAGGCAGGAGACTCGCTTAAACACAGAAGTTGGAGGTTGCTGTGAGGTATGATGCCACGGCACTTTAAAATTATAAAAATTTAATGACTAAAAGACAGTCATGTGAAAATTGCATAAATATTGTTATAACAGAAATTAAGAATTAATTAATGGAGTTAACAACAGATTAGGCAGACTAGAAGAAGAGATTAGTGAACTGCAAAATAACTCAATAAAAAGTATCCCAATTGAAGCATAAAGAAAAATTAGTGGGAACTAACAGAATAGCATGAGGGACTTATGGAACATGCTCAGAAAGTCGCCCATGTCTAATCAGCATGCCAGAATGTAAAGATAATAGCGGAGAACTTTCACAAACTGATAAAAGACGTCAACTCCTAAAAGGACTGAGGACTCTGAAAACCTCAGGCAGGAAAGACACACAAAAAGACACATTGCAGTCCAGCTGCTGCTGCAATTCAAAGACCAAAAGAAAAAAATAAGTCTTAAAAGCAGTCAGAGAAATAGGAAGTATTATGTTCAAAGGACAATCTGACTAATTGGCTACATGTAGGAGTAAATTCGTGAGAGTAGCATTGCCAAATTCAGACACCGTATAAAAGGTTTACAAAAGTTTAAGTGATTGTTGCCCAATAGTCAGTCGGTCTTCTTAAGAAAAGTTTCTATGCATGTCTCATGCTCAATTTTTTAATGAGGTTTTTTTGATCTTTTTTGTTGAATTGCTTGAGTTCTTTGTAGATTCTAGCTTCTTCCATTCTGTAGGTTGTCTATTTGCTTTGTTGATTGTGTCCTTGGCTAGGCAAATCTTTTTAACTTGATTAAGTCCTATTTATTTATTTTTGTTGTTGCTACACTTGCCTTTGGGGTCCTCTCTATAAATTCTTTGCCTAGGCCTATATCTTTACAAGTTTTTCCCATACTTCCTTCTAGGATTTTTGTAGTTTCATGTCTTAACTATAAAACTTTTACCCAGCATAAGTTAATTTTTGTGAATGGTGAGAGGTGTGGATCCTGTTTTTATCTTTTATATGTGGTTATCCAGTTCTCTCACCATCATTTATTGAATAGGGATTCTTTTACCTCATGTTTCCTTTTGTTTGCTTATTAAAGATCAGATGGCAACACAAGGATAGTTTCACCTCTAGATTCTCTGTTCTGTTCCATAGTCTATGTTTCCAATTTTATACCAATAGTATATTTAGGTTCTTTTCTGATTCCATATAAAACATAGAACTACTTTTTTTCAAAATGCTGTGTTGGTATTTTCATGGGCATCATGTTGAATCTGTAAATCACTTTGGGTAGTACGGCCATTGTAACAATGTTCATTCTGCCAATCTATGAGCATGATGTTTTTCTATCTGTTAAAAGTCTTCTGAAGTTTCTTCTCTCAGTATTTCATAGCTCCATCTATAGAGATCCTTTACTCCTTCATTAAATATATGCCGAGGTATTTCATTTTGTCTGATGCTACTGTGAAGAGTATTATGTCTTTGATTTGATTCTCAGTTTGACTGTTGTTGACCTATAGGAAAGCTACTGATTTGCATATATTGATCTGATAGCCTGAGGCATTGCTACATTTATTGATCAATTCTTAGAGTCTCTTGGTTTTCAAGAGACTCTGAAAACCTCATGCAGGAAAGACACACACAAAAGACACATTGCAATCAAACTGCTGCTGCAACTGGCAATGAATTTGCAATGCTACCGTCATGAATTTACTCCTGTATATAGAGAATTAATCAGATTATCCTTGGTGTTTTGTAGATAGAAGATTATATTATTGACAAAGAGCCATAGTTGCTCATTATCTCTAATGGCAATGCACATTAAAGCCACATTGAGATATCACCTAACCCCAGGGAGAATGACTCAGATTGTAAAGCCCTAAAACAACAGATGGTGACATGGTTGCAAAGAGGAAGGAAACCTCATGCACTCTTGGTGAAACTGCAAACTAGTACAACCCCTTTGGAAAGTAGTATGGAAATTCCTCAAATAATTAAAAGTAGGCCTACCATTTGACTCTGCAATCCCACTACTAGGTATTTGTCCAAAAGAAAAAAAAGACATTTTTTCATAAAGACACTTTTGCTAAAATTTTTATAGTAGCACAATTCACAACTGCAAAAATATGGAAACAATCCAAGTGCCCTGCAATACATGAATGGATCGATAAATTGTGGTATATGTATGTCGTGGAATATTATTCACCCAAAAAAAGGATAGAGCTCTAGTATCTTTTGTAACAACCTGGGGTGGAATTGGAGGCCATTCTTGTAAGTGAAGTATCACAAGCATAGAAAAATGAACACTACTTGTACTCAACAGTAAGTTGGAACTAGTTGACCAACACCTATAAGCTTATATAGAAGCAAAATTAAATGAAATTAAGGTAGGGGAGAGGGGAAAAATGGATGGGTAAATTCTCACCTAATGGATACATTACATGAGTATTTTGCACACTTTCTGGGTGAAGCACATGAATATAGCTCTGATTTTAACCTTATAAAAGCAAGCTATGTAACTAAAACATATGTACTCCCATGAATAATCTGAAATTTTAAAAAAGTTTTAAGGTTCTGGCAATATTACAAATAAAAATAATAATTAAATTACTACTGTTTAATCATTTAGATGAAACTCTAGTAGGACAGAGATGGAAGATGTATTCTCTGGGGTTACATAGTATGGTTTAATGAGTGAATTTAGGAAGAAATCAGATTAATCTTATATATATATTTCAGAGAATAGAAAAAGAAACGTTTTCCAACTCATAAGCTTGAAACAAAAATTCAACAAGGACATTACAAGAAATGAAATTTCAAACAAATAACACTCTTGAACATAGATGCAAAAATTATGTAATTAAAATATTAGCAAACCAAATTGTATTTCTATTAAAAGGAGAAAACTTCATAAATAAGTGGGTGTACCCACCTCCAGACATAACAATGATGACATAATATTAGAAATTAGTCATTTTAGTTTAGCACATTAATAATAAAAAGGACAAAAGATTTAGTTATATGGATTGGTTGAGAAAAAGCATTTGATATAATATAAAACATCTTCAGAAATAACAAAAATAAATCTTTTGGCAAAATCTAGAAAAGACCCTTCTTAATATATTAAGATAATCCCGTATAAAAAGAAAAACTAATGCAAACATGATTAGTGGTGACATTTATGAAAGATTTTCTCTGAGTTTGGGAATGAGACAAAGATATCTGTTCAACCACTTCTATTCCCTATAATCCTGAAATTCTAAGAAGTGAATAATGCAATTAAGTAAAACAAAAGTCATGAGAATTTAAAAGGAGGAAACAAGACCTTCACTGTTAATAGATGATATGATTTTGTGTATATAAGAATATTAAAAAATATGTATGGAAATTGCTAAAGTTAAGAAAAGGTGCTGCATACAAAGTTAATATAAAATAACAATTGAATTTCTATTTCTAATAAAGGAACAAATAGAAAATTATATATCTGATATATAAAAATTCAAAATAGTCTAGATTATAAATTAATGAAAAAGACATTATGATCATCCATATCCAGTAGAACCTCCATAGCTGACCCCCTCATTACATTGACCATTTCCTTAAGTTGACCTAATTTCCATAGATTGGACATGTACCACATGTATGTGTCAGTACATGTTGACTACCTCTGTTATGTTGACAAGTTTGTTACAGTCTCTTGGGTTGTCAACTTACAGAGGTTTTACTTTATCAAATTATTTATTTATTTATTTATTTATTTATTTTGAGACAGAGTCTCACTTTGTTGCCATTGGTAGAATGCTATGGTGTCACAGCTCACAGCAACCTCCAACTCTTGGGCTTAGGTGATCCTATTGCCTCAGCTTCCCGAGTAGCTGGGACTACAGGCACCTGCCACAACACCTGGCTGTTTTTGTTGTAGTTGTCATTGCTGTTTTAGCTGGCTGGGGCCAGGTTTAAACCCACCACACTCAGTATATAGGGTCAGCGTCCTACCTACTGAGGCACAGGCACCACCCACTTTATCAAAATTTTAACTAAAGACAGAATCTACTTCTATACTCGCCCAACTTAGAGAGTGAATGCCTTGCTCACCTCACCCTAATCCTATTCCACAGGTGCTGCTATGGCCTAATCACTCCAACTTGAGTAACTTTGCTCCAGAACCCCTGTTTTCTAAAAAGGATACACTTTTGCATACATTTTCTTTTGCAACTGACTTTACATTTGAAAGCATGGTGGGGCCTACCAGCGGGTGATCTCTGGGTCAAACTGTATATACCTAATTTTTGTGAAGACAATGTGTGCTAGAAAATGACCTCTCCTATGAAGGAGTTGTATTAGACTAAACTTAATTAAATTAAAACCAATTCTTAACTAAGACTAAAACTTCCAACTCTGTCAGGGAGGTCTCTTTGGGTCATTCAAGATATTCCACATGGTATATTAGGATTTTGATGGCCCTATATTTATTAAGATTTTCTGAGGTATATGAAAAAAGGTTCCATCCCAGTTGTAAAGCCTTTATTATATGAAGAACCCTACATTCCTGGTATTACTAAGGCTAGATCCGGTTTCTGTTTGAATGGGAGGGATAAGACCTGGGGACCATCACATTATCACTTCCATCATGTTCTAGAATATACCATAGCCTCCCAGGGGGCAAACATGGAGAAGGCTCAGTCAATGGTGTGGTCTACTCTGTCACACATCAGAAATCTTACAGAAGGAATATTCTAAATATTCTTAACCCTTGCTCATGCCCTTAGTTTTATCTATTTTTCCAAACCTGTTTTTCACTTTAAACTTCATTCTTATCTACTCTGTACCTCAATTCTAGACCATTCAGTGTCTCTCACCCAGTTTTAGTGCTGGTTCACCTGCTTCTGGTTTTCCTATCCTTACAGCTTGAACTTTGGTTCTGATTTTCCACCTACAAACTCTGAGAACTCTTTTAATCATGAATTACGTTCTCCTTTGACTAAGCTTAAGGTAAATTTGGGTACCTTTGAAAGACATCTATTATGGTAGGCCTAGAATAAGCTCCCCTACCTTGGCACCATGTACCATAGGCCCTTTGATCAAGGACTCAATCCAGCAAACAATGTTTTTAATATTTTATGCTGTCTTTTGCCTATTACTTCTTTGTAAATAGAGTTTATTTGAAAAGTGGCATTTTTTCCACTGATACTTAAAATAGTTTTGCATTTCTAGACTAATGTTTAAAAGCAAGTGCAAGTCTATGGAATCTTACCCATGCTACCAAGATGAAGAAACTAAGATTGCCTTTTCTGACTATAATGTGACCTATCAAGATCAGCCACCGAACACCTGGTTTATAGTATTCAGGTATAGTCTATATACCAGCAAACAATGTTTTAAAGTGGCATGCAATATTCCTGTCTGTAGAGTTTTATTTATGATAGTAATAAAAGTCTGATCTTCTAGGTTGCCTATTTCATCAAAATGTGAGGAATGTTAATTATTCGATGTGCATGATAAAAAAATAATATAGGGTATTAATATGCTTCAATTCTGAGCAACAGCCTATTGGATAAAAGTTCTAAATTACTTATAAAATGGGATTTCTTACTGAAATTTGAATTTTCATTAAAAAATAACATGTTAATACTAATTTTTAGAAGAAAATAATTTATATACCTTGTACTTATTTGGAATTTCAGGCTTTTTAAAATTTCTTGACTTGTTAAAATTTTAAACTTAATTTCAAATTTTCTTTAAATTCATGTCAAAGGAAAGTTCATGCTTTTGTAATTACAGAGAAACATTTTTGGTTCCTCAAGATATGATTTTGGTTCCCAAAGTATACACTACCCTTCCAGTCTGTATGCTACATGTTGTTAATAATGACACAATGGAACAAGTACCAAAGATGTTCCAAAAAGTGATGCCTTATTTGTATACCAAGAATAAGGTAGGTGTAAACTTTACACTCCTCATATAATAGAATGGTAGTGGAAATCCATCGGTTTGTAGAGGGGCCAGGAGGAGGTAGGACAGAGGGGTTTTCAATCTACTTAACAGAGGAGAAGAGCCCGGTCTTCCCTCTGAGAAGTCTTGTTTCTTTGACAACAGGAGGTAAAGTGTGGATGCCAGAGTATTTATTACTCTCAGCTCTCTTTTTCTTTTCTCCTTCCCAAAGAAAATGCGACAAAAAGAAAGCATTAGAAGTTCTAATTACTGAAACCATAAAATCATACAAATCCTTAAAACAGAAATGGATCTAAAGAGCTCATTTATTCCAATCCCTGAACCAAATCAGATGCCTGTCTCTGATTATTCTACTCTTCTATATTTTAGAAAATCAAGATAACCCAGTTACCTATCTCCACAGGCTTTTCTAGGGCTACATAAATTCTTTCAGAGGCCAGTAGCACTTGGCACATTACTCCTGTGGAATGATGGACCCTCATCTCTGATTTTCACTCAAACCATGTTGCCGCTCTGTTTATTTAAATCCCATATTCATGTTTTCAGTCATTTTTTCCCAGAGAGAATCGTGACAAAGAATAATGTGCACCTGGATTGGAAACTGAGAGATCTGTTTTAGGTCCAAGCTTCTATTCTTCAGCTATATGGCTTTGAACTTTATCTTTTTCTCTGGGTTTCAGCTGTACTCATTTCCATGATTCTATGCATTATTTTGTGGGAATTAAGACATATTTATCTAATGGATACTGCTTTGTAGGAATGAAAGACAAGTTAAAAATGTATTCACTCCATTAAAAAATAAAACCTAATAGCACTTTTGAGCTATTTTGGAGATTTTAGGAAACATTTTAAAAATCAAAGCAATTAATTTCTGGATAACTTTTTGAATCCAATTGATGCATATACATATGTGTGCATATGTATTCATACAAGTATATACGTATATGCCTATACATACAGAGCTGCCAGAAAATGTATATATATATCTTAAGAAAGGAAAAAAAACTATTAAAATTGTAATACTCAATATATATCAGTAACATCTCTTGTATTTTCTATCTCTTAGAAGTGCAGCTGTCAAACATGACTTGAGTCTCACAGTTTTAATCCAGTTATTTCCATCCTTAAAATCTGTATACGTTTTTTGGCACCCTCAGTATATATACTAGTATTTTTGTTGGGGCGGCGCCTATGGCTCAAAGGAGTAGAGCCTGGCCCCATATACCAGAGGTGGCATGTTCAAACCTGGCCCTAGCCAAAAACTGCAAAAAAAAAAAAAAAAAAAAAAAATTGTTTTGACTGAGTTTTTGCTGATTTTTTGACATTAAAAATTTGTATTTGTTTTATAACACCCTTAGCATTTTTCTATTGTTTTTCATGAAATAAATCTTCTTGATGTTATAGTCAGATTTTACTGAATTTAAAGATTATCAAATCATAACTTGGGCTGAAGTTATTTTTACTTTGTATTAAATATGGCAAGTGTCACATTTACATTTTACGAGAAAATCTAATAGACATTAATATTTTGTGTGCAGTTATTTATGCATGGAATTATATAAACATAATTTTTAAAACTCATTTGATTAAAATCAATGCATTGATGTTTTTGTTTATGTTTAATTATGTTATTTTCGTTTATACATATTCTTCTTAATTGCTTTTGAAAGGATATTTATATGTCACTTAAAAACAGAAGAATTTGCTATTACAAGTAAATTTCTACACATCAAACATATATTGCCATCTTTATTTGACCCATACAATTTATTTTTACACTATATTCTCTTCTATGTAATAATAAGTTATAGTTCATTGAAAATTGCAGTTTTGTGAAATTTATCTTTTTATAGCAGAAAACCTTGGGTTGACTCAAACACTGTAAGGGAGAACTAGTAGTTCAATAACAAACTTTGTCTTCACACCGGTGTACTATTTTTGTTTGTTTTTCTCAGTTTGACCTTAATTCCTTTTTGAATAGAAACTTGGTACTGTATTACATAACTCTTTTACTCTGGCAATCCTGAATCCATTTAGAATAGCCAGGTTCTATTTTATAATCCTACCACTGCTTTAGCTTTGGATTGTCACTTACTGATGCCTATTCCCACCATTTTATAACTTTTTTCTCTTAAAATTATTCTCTGAACCTGGACAAAGTAGGGGTCATGTACTTTTGTTTTTCTTGTTTAATGCATTAGTACCATGGACTCAAGCAATAATAAAATTAGCATTAAATATGTGCCTTACACTTTGCAAATATAAATGCTTAGTATATACAGTTTATCTTCCTTTTTTACATGCTCCAAATACCATGTCAAAAGGTCCCTGTTGACGTTGCAATTTTAATTTCACCATAGGTTAGTATTCCTAGATATCTACTGAATTGATTACATTCATTCTGGCTTGTGTATATCCCATTGTTGTTGTTGGAAATCTAAACACATCAGAGAGCTTCCTCTTTAAGAGAGAACAATTGGAAGACAAATCTACCTTTTTATTCTTTGTTAGGGGCATCTGGAATTTTAAAGCCAGAACTGCTTTGCAGCTTTGTACCTTAGGATGATACCACATTCTTGATTCACTGATGGATTGTCCAGATACCCAATTAAACTGAACCACCATAAACAGGCTCTTTCCTGTGTTTTTTAGCTTCCTCTTTTCTCATTTCCAATCACACATCAGGGTTCTGAGGGATCAAATCGGCCATGTTAACTCCACCTGTCATTCCAAGGGAACTAACTTCTAAGAATTCTTCTGTTTTCCTCACTTCAGTATTTTAGAAAGATGAATCTGTGAGACAAGAGAATCAAGTCAGAAGGTCATGCGATGATAAAAATTTACATTAGAAGAATTAAGAGAAAACAGTAATCATCTCCTCAGTTGAGCGCTATAAATATAGTTCAGGAACTACACACACAAAAATGTTACTCATCTTCGTGAAAATGTTAGGTGGCATTTTCTAGGAGGAATTTCAAAACATAATGCTAGTCATTTTGTGTTTATTGGGAGTTATTGGGATCTGTATGTGTATTGAGGAAATAAAATATTTAGTGCAATGATATATTGTACCTCTGAGAGATGAGTAACAATCTTACCCATTTATCCCTGTATTTGCCCTTTCTTATAGAAGGGATACACCTTCATGGCTGAAGCATTTACCAGTGACGTGTACGTGTCAGGCTCGCGATGGAAACTGCGCCTCATCGGTTCTTATGCCCCCCTCCCCTGCCTCTCCCGGGAGACTCCATGCAGCGCCTTCACTACCAAGGAAATCAGAGACCACTACATACCCAACGATAAGAAGATATTATTCAGGTACAAGTACATGACAAGAAGAAAAAAGTACATTCTTCTTAAAATGTTAATATTATAGGATAAAAATAAAATGCTGCTGTAAGATCCTACATTAGTTTTCAATTTCAATTTCTGTACTTCTTTGGAAATAATTAATTTAGAGCAATGTGGTGATGTGGGTGTTACATCAGATCAAGCCTAGATAGTTGTAAAGACATCTTCCTACTCTTCATTGTACCTGACTTGGATCAAGCACTCTCCATGAGGTGTCTTCCTCTTCCTACCTTTTCCTCATTCTGCCCCATCTCTGGCTAGTCTTTGGGGGGAATTCCCTTTATCTCCTGACTCAGGCTTCTTTGCTGCTCTGTCTGTATTCAGAGCTCTGCTTGGACTCCTGTTGATTCTAATTCCGACGTGCCTCCCACACTTACTTTCCCTGAACTGCTTCAGGAGCTCCTTATTTTTGACCTGAAGAACTGTTGTGTTTCTTGACTCCCTGACTTTTTTATATCCCCCTTTTTTATGCAGTCCACTCTCTTGATCCACTGAGGACCACCTCCTGACACACATGTCCTGCAGTTTTATTTTTCTCCCACCTTTCCCCTGGCCTGTGTGTCCTGTCTCCATTCTTCTCCACTTACAAAAATCCATCCCTTTGAATGTTAATTTCCAACAGTAACATTATTCGTGCTTAAACATTCGAATATAATTAGATGGTCTTGGTCAAATTCTTACAGCATTTTGTTCTTTCTGACATTGTGGTGTACCAGATTTCAGCTGATGAATTCCTACTCAAGAGAATTATCACTTACTGAGTGCCAGAACCATGTCTTTTCAATAACACAGCACCTGATACATAATCTGCCTTCATTAAATATTTGTTGTTATTGAGTCATTAGAATACATATCTTCTCTTTCTAATATATATACTGTATGGCATAGGAAATTTGAAAAATGTAGTTCTTATTAAGAAGAATGGAAACATCCCCAAAGCTAGAGGTAACAATTGTGAGGAAATATTTTAACTATTGTGATAGAAAGCCATGGTATCAACAGCAGGCCTTAGATATGCTAAGTAGTGACATTTAGCCTACTCACATCTGAATTAGTCCCAGAAGCTGGTCTTAAAGTTAAGTGATGAAGAAGGTGAGGAGGGAACTGCTTGAGTATTGTATGTGAAAGTTCAGAAATCAAAGGGTATGGAACCTTTTCTGGGAACTAAAGACATATTCATTTTATTTGCAAAGTGGAGTTATAGGATATTATGGCAAGCGGTCAGGCCAGAGAGGTCGGCAGATCCCTTTCCCAAAGGGCTTCATGAGACAAAAATATATAGATTTTACTTTAGGGCAATGGAATGCTTTAAAGAATTTTAAGAGAAATGAAATTATCAAACTTGTGATTAAAAATTATATCTGCAAAGCATGAATTAAAAATACTTTAGCTGTAATTTTTAAGACAAAAAGAACCAAATTATTTTGAAATTACATTTACTCATAAAAGATGTGGGATATAAAATAAAAAAGCCCACTAGAAGGCTGCAGTGTGTTAAATTGATGGAAGGGGTGCATGATGGAGGTAGGGGACCGGGTCGAAGCTTCAAAATAACCCAGGTATGTGAGAATGGCAACCTGAATAGGGCAGCGTATTGGTCTGCCAGGGTTGCCGTAACAGAGTTCCACACACCACGTGGCTTAAGCAGCAGAGATGTTTTGTCCCAGGGTTCCAGAAGCTGCACATCTGAGATCAAGGTGTTGGCAGGGCTGGTCCTCATTGAGGGCTGCAGGAACAATCTGGTTTGTGACTCTCCTAGCTGCTTTTTGGTTGCTGGTGGACTTTGGTGCTCCTTGGCTTATAGATACATCACCTCTATCACTGCCTTTAGCGGCATGTAGTGTTTTACCCTGATAGCCGCTGTTTCCAAAGGTCCCTTTTTGGGACATCAATCTTGTTGGATTAGATCCCACCGTAATGACTTGAACCTTTTAACACGATTGCCTCTGAAAGATCCAATCTCCAGATAGGTGACACGGGTGAGGTATTGGGTGTTAGGGCTACAACACACCTTTTGTGAGGGGAGGATACGCAATTCAACCTATCACAGGCAGTTGCAGAAAACTTAGAGTGAGAACAAAAGAATTTTAAGATATTGGAATCGGCAACCCTGGTTAAGTCCTGAAGTTTGACTTGGACAATGTTTAGATGGGGTCATTTCCTCAGAGAGTTCTGGGGAAGAAGCTTATTTGCAATATGGTCGGTAGAAAGTCATTTCTTTTCAGTTTTTAAATATGATACTTCAATGAAATAGCCAAGGGATCCTACGTAAGTAGTTGAGGTAGAGCCACTGATTTTGGAATCATTATTCCAGGAAAGTTTACAGAAAAAAGAGTAAAACCAGGCCAGAACATTAAGATTCTGTAACATCGGGGGGATGGCAATGGGAAAGAAGTTTGAGCAAAGCATCCCCTGAATAGAAGGAGAAGTATAAACATTTCTACACTCACAGGCGAAGTATTTTTAAGGGAGAATGGAGGGTCGATTCAACCTTGTCAAACTCTCCTGAGATGTCAAAAAAGATGTTTCTATAGTATAGAGACAAACTGTTTGAAACCTTGGCAGAGCAAGTTTAGCCCCTGAGTTGGTGACTGAGTGAGCCAGTGGGAGGTGATGAGATGAGAAAAGTGAAGGTGGACAGGTCTTCCTAGATGCTGAGCTGGGAGAGCCGAGATGCGGTGGAGACTGGACTGCAAGATGAGCTAAAGATCATGCTGGTTTATTTTGTGCTTTGTTTTAATCTGTTTTTAAAATGGGAGATAGCTGTACCTATGTGCAAGCCAATGGCAAGGATAAGAAGGGGAATGTTTAAGATACAGGAGAGAGAAGATACTCAGAAAAACAAATTTCCCCCAAATTTGAAGGTCAATAGAATACCATATATTTGTAAGGAGGCCTCTAAGCTGAAAGAAAACAAAAACAAAAGCAAAACAACTCAGTTGCCTTAAGGGAGGGCAGTTTGGAAAGGATGGGTTAATTGCATGCATGTTTCCAATCTTTTTTGCAGGAAGTTTCCAACCTTTAGGTAAAGGATGAGCGCAGAGGCTATGGGTACTATTATGCTTTAATTTCTCTGTATTTTTGTGAATCAAGGAAAACACTGTTATCAGTGAAGTTTCCAAGAGCATTATTTCTGCCAGTTGTGCTCTTTATGTAGTAGAAAGGGATGGTGTCACTGTAGTTTGCAGATTGGTGACAGGGCTTCAAGCCTCTTACGTCTATTAGGTTTCGTCAATGACTGCTTAGTATGTCTAAACAGAAAGTTAACATTTTTTATTTAGGATTTGATGATAACAAAAGTCCCTTTACTCCTTTTGGTTTACCATACCATGTTAGGACCCTTTGCCAACATCTATAATAACCACTATTCCTAGGATGTTACCAAACTTTACAAGGTGGTTTCACATTTAGATTATTGCATTGGAAAATGGTACCATTTATATTGCTGACTTGAGAGACAGACTCATATACTTGTTTTGAAAGTGATTTTTTTTTTGCAGGTATTCAGTTAAAGTGGCAGTACCGCAAATAGTTACGATCCAGGTGCGCACGTCCAAACCAGACGCGTTCATCAACCTGCAGGTCCTAGAAAATGAGGAAGTTATGGTGAGCTCCATTGGAAAAGGCTTAGCTATCATCCCGGCATTTAACTTCCTGAGGAGTGAGAAAGCTTTGAGCTCCCAGTGTAAGTGGGCCTTTTCAACTGCATATTTGGATTCAGAAATAGATATTTATGTTTGCATAACATTTTAAAAATGTTTGAAGATAAAATAGCAAGTGACCATGTAAATCCACAAAATTTGATATTGCAGTAAAATCTTGAGCGACTACTTATTATGTTTACCTGTCAAATTAGGCTCTGAAAAATCAACAGACTTTTTTTTTTTATTACCTGAGCTTTCTTAATAAGAAGTAGAATTTTTATTATTTCAAAAAAAATGTTTACTTTCCTTTCATTCTCAATTCGTGACTTTTAGAAAATATTCTATTTATTGAAGAGTTTTAAAATAAATAGATTATTTCTGAAATAATGGTTAACAGTGATACTCTGTGGCATATTATTTATTAAGGTACTTTACTAATTTGATTCTGACTATAAAAATCACACACGACCAATGAAGAAAATTTAGATAAATAGATAATTATAAAAAAGGAAATAAGAAATCCCTTATTATAAAGCTACCCTCCCCCTGATATACTGTTAATATTTCAGCTTTTTGCGAAAACACACTGTAAGTATTTTAGCTTTTATGGCTCCATTTTCCATTTTCGTATTTACATTTTAAACGAAACTAGGATCTTACCTATTACGCCAACTGATATTTCTTCTTAAAACTATAACTTTTTCTTTTCTTGTAGAGTAGGTTGGGATCTCCAAACCAATGATACATAAAAGTAATGATGATATATTTGTTTTCCTTAAGTAGAAATGCTTGCAGCAGCTACCATTAAGTAGTATCTTCATTGGTGACTTTTAATAATTAGCCTTTATTAAATATGAGAACACTTTTTCTATTGATTGCTAAGAACATTAATATGAGATGGGTTAAGAATCTTATTTGTTCTTGTTGTCAAATTTTACCGTTTAAAAGTTCGTAAATTGATTTTTAAATTTGAATTATTCTTGCATTCTTAGAATAAAACATATTCAGCCATGATATTTTAATACATGCCTGTGTGTAGAATATAATAAATATTCCGCTTGTTGGATCACGCGCATATCTTTATATTATTAGTAGTGGTTTTTCTGTGTGTGCCCCTGTGCATTACTCTTTTCTGGTTCTCAGGTTCAAATTATGATGAATTCTTGAAATTAATTTCAGAACTTTTTTTAGTTTTCCTATTTTGGGAGGTAATTGAAATTCCACAGGAGTCAGTTCTTTGTGAAAAGATTCTTAAATTTGACCTCAAAATGTTCTAATTGTTTTGTTTTTTAGGAGATAGACATGTGCTTGTTTTTAATTATTTTTAAAATAATTTCCAAGGCTTTTACAAAAAACTTTCATTTTTATAATTGATATTTTGACTTAAAGTGACGGATTTATCTCGTCAATATATCTACATAATTGTGCACACAATATTCTTTCCTAATTTTTAAATCTCTTCTCGATGTGTTTGTATAATTATTATGAAATATTACTATTTATTTGTGTTTGATCAGACTCTTTGCTTTTTCCCTGTATTACTGTTTTTTTCTTAGAAAGAAATGGATTTGCTAATCAAACTCAAATGACTCTTTTAGTTTTGTAAACTACGTCATCAATATTTATATTTTAAAAACCTTCTTCTTTTTATATTTAGTCTGATATTCTGTCTAGCTTCTCCAATTGAAGTTTTAGTTCATGTTTTAAGTCTTATTTTTAAACAACTATATTTAATGCTATACATTTTCCAAAGTATGGTTACATATATTATATATACACATAGTTTAGAATGCATAAAATTCCATATGTGGTATTACTACGTACATTGGCCATGGCCTGTGATTTAATTCTGATTTTTTTCTTTAAAGTTAAATATTTATAAAAGTTTTAGAATTTTTAAATAATAAATTTGTTTTGGCTAGATTTTGTTATTAATTCCTAATTTAATTTTGTGGAGTTAGGAAGTATATTTATATTATCTATTTTGAGGAGTTGATTTATGTTGTTCTTCTTGCCTGATTAAAATACAATTTGATTAGTGTTCCACTGGGGTTTATAAAGAACCCACATACTTGATTCAGGTGGCAGTTGGATGCCTAAACATACACATACACTTTGATAAAATTTGTTAATTGTGACATTGAAAAATTTCAAGATTATCATTTACATTTTATCTTACTGTCATATGTACATTTCTTACTGATGTATGTTAAGATCCACTTTTATTTTAAAACGCATGAAAATTTCTCTAATATATTTAATTCTACATATTTCTGTGTTATGTTGTTAGTAGCATAAAGTTTCATATTTGCTTTAGATTTTTTGATGCATTATATTTTTAAAATAAATATAAAGCAAGCTCTCTTTCATTTTCACAGGTTTATTTGCTGTTATTACTGATTCTTCTTCTCACTATCATTTGCCTGTTTTTCATTCATTTCTATTATATCAGGCCACTAGTATTCAATTTCACCACCACCAAAGACTAAGGTGATCAGACGTCCTGCTTTTGGTGGGACAGTCCCGATTTTTAACAACTTGTCCGGCATCCTAGGGCGTTTTAAAAAGTCCTGATTTTTGGAAAGAATGCATGACAAGCTAGGGAATGGTGGGACAATGGGAAGGGAATATACGGTTTTTGGCTGCTGAAAAGGTTAATGGAACTCCATTTGGGAATGAAGAGGTTAATGTGACTTCATTTGGAAATGGAAAGGCTAATGTAAACTCCCTATTCCCCTCCTGGGCAAGGTCTCCCAGGTGGACCTGCAACCTACTCCTTTGAGCCACAAGTGCTGCCCCATACATAATTTTTTTTAATGTATTATATTTGTAAATTGTACTTATGTTGAAATTAAAAATATATATATTACAGTACTATTTTTGCGTTCTATGAAAATTTTTGTTGCTCCATATAGACCAAATTAAGAACCCCCCCCAAGGGTGTTTCCCTTTACCAATGTTAAAATCTGGTCACCTTACCAAAGATATAGCTACTGCGTTTATTTCCATCACAACATACCACTTTTCCTGTTCTACAGCTTCATAAAATGGAGGATGTAGAACATGTAGGATTTACTCTCTGGGCACTGGCTTCTTTTGCTCAGCATAATGTTTTAAGGTTACATCCATGTTGTTGCATGCAATGCTATTCTATTCTATTTCTATTTCTATTTTTATTGCTGAGTGTTATTCCAGGGCATGGCTATGTTTATCCAGTCTCCCACTGGACACTGAGTTTTACTGGAGTTTTAGAATATGGTGACTAAAGGTGCTAAAGAACATGCTTGTATGTCTTTCATTAACCTATGTTTTTATTTCTATTGACTGAACACCTAGGAATTAAGTTAATCTATCAGGGTTTGACATATGTACACATTTATTTTAAATGGCAAAAAGTTGAATCAAAGGATTATATTATTTAACACTTTCAACTAGCAAAGTATGAAAGTTCTGGTTTCTCCATTTTGGTTGACATTTATTGTCAAAGTTTTAAATTTCAATCATTCTAGTACATAATACAAAATCTTTGTAGTCTAATTTGCATGACTATAATGTTGAACTCCTTATGTGTGTTTATTGGCCAGGTATATAACTTACTAAGGGAAGGGTACATTCACATATTACACCCACATTTTTAATAGGTTACCTTATTGTTATTAAACCATTCTTTGTGTAAACTATTTATTTTGGATATAAGTTTGCAACTGTAAGCTTTGCAATATTATCTCTTAGTTTAAGTCTTATTTATTTCACTTGCTTAGTGGCAACTTTTGAAGAGTAAAAAAAATTATTAGCACTATTTGCTTTTTTTTATCTAAAATTCTTTGCCTAATCCAGGGTCATGAATATTTTTTCTCATGTTTTATTCTAGAAGTTTTATAATCTTAGCATGTATGTTTATTTTTATGACCCATCTTGAATTAATTTTTGAAAAAAAATTTGTGTATGATGGGAGGCAGGAGGTCAAGGTTCTTTTCATTCCCAGATACATACCTAGTTGTTCTAGTTATGTCCACTGGAAAGACAATATTTTCTCCCATTGAATTACCTTGACGCTTCAGTCAAAAATCACTTCACCATGTGTATGAGTCTATTTGGGGAGCTCTGTTTTGATCAATTGATTTAGATATCTACTCTCACTCCAACACGACATTTTATCAAAAAAGGTAGCTTTTGACTTGGATTAGGATTGTGTCAAATATGGGGAGCATTAACCTCTTACCAAAACTGAGCTTTCCGGTCCATGAACATAATAAATATCTCAATTTTTTTTTTAGTCTTTAATTTCTATCAGCCATTTTTGTATTGTCAATGACCATATTTTATACATACTTTACTATATTTATATTTAAGTATTTTATAAGCATAGATACTCCACCCAGGGCTAAATATACATGCTTTATACAATTTGGAATCAGTGTCAATTTCTTAGGTTTGCAACAGAAAATTAACACAAAGTGGAAGTCTCAAAACAACAAAAATTTATTCCTTAGTTCTAGTGGGCAGAATTCTGAAATCAAGGTGTTGGCTGGGTAATATTGGCATTGAAAGCTCTGAAGGAGAATAGGATTCTCCTTCAGAGCTTTGGGTGTCTCCTAGTATTCTTTGGCTTATGAAAGCATCACTCTGCCTATGACTGTCAACATTTCCAGATGTCCTTCTCTCTATACGTCTCTTTGTCTTCTTTTCTGTATCTTTTAAGCATATCTATCATTAGATTTCAGGCTTACCCTAATCCAGGTTGAGGTCATCTTACTTTCTTTACCTTAATAGCTACAAATGCCCTATGTCAAATAAGGTCACATTCTCAGATATGAGTAGACCTATCTCTCTTTGATGGGACTTCACTATTCTATTCACTTCAGTATTGTACCATGGATCACTTAGACTATTCAATTTGACTTTCCTGTTACTGTTTCCCATTTGTTCATTCATTATATCCATATTTTTCCTTAAAAACTTAATCACATTCTAGTAGCTATTTTAAAGCCCTTGTTTGATAGGTCCGACTTCTGTCTCAGCATTGTGTCTCATTATATTGACTACCAAAGTTATGATCATATTTCCTACTTCTTCATATATCAAATTGATTGCATACTGCTCATCATACATGTTGCATTGTTAAGAGTCTAGATCATGCCCTTTTCATGAAAAAATGTTTAATTTTGTTCTGGAAGGCAATTAATTTATCAGCAGCTTAGCTAGATATTACCAGACTTGGTTCTGAACATCTTAAGTCAGCTGTAGGGTTACCACTACTCTACAGTTAGGGTAGCTTTACTCTTCACGCTTGGCCTTTCTTGAATTTCAACTGAATGCTCTGTGTGCTTATTAAATTCCCTTTATTTTGTCTGGTCAGAACTTCAATGTCTCTCAATATTGTGCAACTACCAGAATCTCCATTAAGCTTACAACTCTCCAGTAGTTATTGTTTGCCAGGCACTTTTGAGTGTTTGCACAAATGGAGTTTGGAATATAGCTAAAGACTCAAGTGGATCCCAATGTCTATTTCTGAGCTCCTTTGCTATTCAGATATTTCTCTCTGGTATCCTAATTAAAATTCCACTTGTCTCAGGAGCCTAATATGCCCATCTGAACCTGAACCTGGCAGTGCTATGGTTCACTCTTCAGACTGAACCTTCCCATGACACAGTTGGGAAGGTGCTCATGAGCAGAAATCTAGGAAGTAGAAAGAACACCGATTACATTTCATTTGTCTTGAAGATCACAATTGTGAGCTGCATACTGTCCAATGAATGAACATAGTTGCTTTATCCATTTTGTTCAATTTTGTCATTTTTTATGGTGGGAGAATAAGAATGATGCTTATTATCCTATCAGGACTAGAATTGATGTGCATTTAGGTTTCCCTGACATATATTTGATGAATAAATTAATAATATCCAATATTTTTCTATTTTTATTTCTAACAATGGTATTTATATTATTAATTGATTGTAAAATACTAAAAAGTAGAAATTAAAAATTAAAGTGAAATTCTTTTACAAATATAACATGGGCACATGGCATTAAACATTAAGAAAGTCAGAATCTCTGATTTTAGCTTCCTGTTATTTGAGTGGCTCTAAATAAATGAGAAACTGTTGAACTGTTCTATATTCTTTTAACACTCAGTGGTAGCCCAGAAAATGCATGGCTCCATGCAGGTAACATAGTACTTCAGTAGATTTCTTTATAACTGTAATATTTCCAAGGAGATAGTCATCTTAGTTTTTATCTCATTAAAGCAAAAGAAATTGGCCTAGTCTGTTGACTCTTTTATAAAAAGATCTAGCCAACTTAAGGAACAATAACTATATACATATAGTTATATATAAATTATAGTTATATATATATGTAACTTACATGTATCAAATTTTAAATTAAACTTAAAATTTCATTTCTCTTATTCAGCTAGCAAACAAGCTCTTTTATTTCATTCTGCATCCAAGAAAGAACAAGAAGTATATGTTAAGAAGAAATCTACCCAGGGAAGTCAGAAATCCAATAAGGGTAGACCTGGAAGTGCAGTACAAGACAGCGGTCTGCCTCTTCTGGAGGAGGAAACCCTTGTCCCAGCTTTCACAGAAGAAAATTCTAGCACACCACAGCAGGTATGTTTTCATTTGTATTTTACCTGGATAGGGTTGATACTTTTTCACAAAGTATCTAAAGAATGGAAAAGCAAGTATTCAGTGTTCCCAATACTAATATGAAGCCAGTAGACAATCTAATACACACCCACACAAAAGAGAACAACTCAATTCAATTGAAGTTGAGGCAGGAGAGGGGAGGAATAGGGAGCTGGTGTGTGCTGCCACCTAATGTGCACAACGTAAGGGTATATGGCACACCTCCTGGGTGCAGGACACAACTACAACTTGGACTTTACCTAACAAATGCAAACATTACAACCTAATCATTTATATCCTCATATTACTCTAAAACAAAAAATAAAAATAAAGAAGTATTCAACTGGACTACTCCTAAAAATCTAATGTAACATAAAACAATCCATTTCCTTGGAATCATCAGTGTGTAATGTACAATGCCACCACTGTATGAGCCGGCATTGAAGAGTAAAACATTCTTAATGTTTTTCAGTGCCAAAATCTTTAAATACTTGGCAAATTTAATTTGTACACTACCTCTATAGTGTAGATATAATTATCTAACTTTGTAGTTGGGTTATAAGAGGTGATATAACTTTGAATGCCACATACTAATAACAGTCACAGTTTAAAGGTCACATACTAATATAAACTAATTTGTATGTGGTTAAAACTAAAAGGAAAAAAGATAGTGCTGAATCAGAAGAAAAATGACCTAGGCATTGGAAACCAAAAACAAGAAAAGTAAAAGGAGTTGAAAAGAAAAAGTGCCAGAGTTAAGTCCTAATATGATAGTAATTACAATAAATTCAAGTAGATTAAGTTAATAAACTAAAAGTCTAAAAATTTAAAGATATACAAAAAATAAGATGCCATTATAAGTAGTCCAAAATGATACTTTTAAATAAAATAATCAAAAAAGTTTAAAAATACAAAGATAGAAAAACCTACCTGCCAAATACAAACCAAGATGTATTAAACCAAATTTTAATAAATCAATACACAGAATTCATAAAGGATGTTACATAAAAATAAAAGGAAGATAAATCAAATAGACATGAGCATAACAGAGAAGTACCTGACTATCCAAACACAATAAAAAAGAAAAAACCTATTATAACTATGGAGGAAAAAGATAACTCAACAATTAACAATGAATATTTCAAAGACAAATATAGACTCAGGGTGAAGGGATCTATATCCATAGATATAGATCTATATCCAGGTTAATGGAAAGCAGAAAAAAGTAGGTGTTGCAATTTTATTCACAGATACAATAGGTTTTTAACCAACAAAAGTAACCAAAGATAAAGATGACGACTTTATGTTTGTTTAGGGCAATACTCAATATGATGAGATCTCAATTATCAGTATCTATGCACCCAACCAGAATGCACCTCAACTTATAAAAGAGACTCTAACTGGCATGAGCAACTTGATTTCCCCCAGCTCCATCATAGTCGGAGATTTTAACACTCCTTTGGCAGTGTTGGATAGATCCTCCAATAAGAAGCTTAGCAAAGAAGTCTTAACTAAATTTAACTATTCAACTTCTGAACTTCTCAGACATCTACAGAACATTTCATCCCAACAAAACTGAATACATAATTTTTTCATCAGTCCAGGGAACATATTCTAAAATCGATCACATCTTAGGTCACAAGTCTAACCTCAGCAAATTTAAAAGAATAGAAATTATTCCATGCATCTTCTCGGACCATCATGGAATAAAAGTTGAACTCGGCAACAACAGGAATCTGCAGACTTGTACAAAAACCTTATGCTGAATGATAGATGGGTCAGAGACAAGATCAAGAAGGAAATTACCAAATTTTTAGAACATAACGATAATAAAGATACGAGTTACCAGAACCTCTGGGATACTGCAAAGGCAGTCCTAAGAGGGAAATTCATAGCATTGCAAGCCTTCCTCAAGAGAATGGAAAGAGAGGAAGTTAACAACTTAATGGGACATCTCAAACAGCTAGAAAAGGAAGAACATTCCAATCCCAAACCCAGCAGAAGAAAAGAAATAACCAAAATTAGAGCAGAATTAAATGAAATTGAAAACAAAAGGATTATAGAACAGATCAATATATCAAAAAGTTGGATGAAAAAATCAACAAAATTGATATTTGGCCAACCTAACCAAGAAAAAAAGAATAAAGTCTCTAATGTCATCAATCAGAAATGGTAAAGATCAAATAACAACAGACTTTTTAGAAATTAAAAAAATCCTTAATGAATATTACAAGAAACTTTATTCCCAGAAATATGACAATCTGAAGGAAATTGACCAATACTTGGAAGCACATCATCTCCCAAAACTTAGCCAGAATGCAGTGGAAATGTTGAACAGACCTATATCAAGCTCTGAAATAGCATCAACTATACAAAATCTCCCTAAAAAGAAAAGCCCAGGACCAGATGGCTTCATGTCCGAATTCTACCAAACCTTTAAAAAGGAACTAGTACCTATATTACTCAACCTTTTCCAAAACATAGAAAAAGACAGAATACTACCCAACACATTCTATGAAGCTAACATCACCTTGATCCCCAAACCAGGAAAAGACCCAGCAAGAAAAGAAAATTATAGACCAATATCACTAATGAATATTGATGCAAAAATATTCAACAAGATCCTAACCAACAGAATCCAGCAACGCGTCAAACAAATCATACACCACGACCAAGTGGGTTTTATCCAAGGATCTCAAGGATGGTTCAACATACATAAATCTATAAATATAATTCACCACATAAACAAATTAAAAAACAAAGACCATATGATTCTCTCAATTGGTGCAGAAAAAGCTTTTGATAACATCCAGAATCCCTTTATGATCAGAACACTTAAGAAAATTGGTATAGAAGGGACATTTCTTAAACTGATAGAGGCCATCTACAGCAAACCTACAGCCAATATTGTATTGAATGGAGTTAAGTTGAAATCATTTCCACTCAGATCAGGAACGAGGAAAGGTTGCCCATTGTCTCCATTGCTCTTTAACATTGTAATGGAAGTTTTAGCCATCGCAATCAGGGAAGAAAAAGCGATCAAGGGTATCCATATAGGGTCAGAAGAGATTAAACTTTCACTCTTTGCAGATGATATGATTGTATATCTGGAAGATACCAGGGTTTCTACTACTAAACTCTTAGAAGTGATCAAGGAATATAGCAGCATCTCAGGTTACAAAATCAACACTCATAAATCAGTAGCCTTTATATACACCAACAGCAGTCAAGCTGAAAAAACAGTCAAGAACTCTATCCCGTTCACAGTAGTGCCAAAGAAGATGAAATATTTAGGAGTTTACCTAACAAAGGATGTGAAAGATCTCTATAAAGAGAACTATGCAACTCTAAGATAATAAATAGCTGACAGTGTTAACAAATGGAAAGACATACCATGCCCATGGCTGGGAAGAATCAACATTGTTAAAATGTCCATACTACCCAAAGCAATATATAATTTTAATGCAATCCCCATTAAAGCTCCACTGTCATACTTTAAAGATCTAGAAAAATAATACTTCATTTTATATGGAATCAGAAAAAATCTCGAATAGCAAAGACATTACTCAGGAACAAAACAAAGTAGGAGGAATTACATTACCAGACCTCAGACTATACTATAAATAGATAGTGATCAAAACAGCATGGTACTGGCACAAAAACAGAGAGGTAGATGTATGGGACAGAATAGAGAGCCAAGAGATGAATCCAGCCACCTACCATTATCTGATCTTTGCCAACTAAAAATATTGAGTGGGGAAAAGATTCCCTATTTAACAAATGGTGCTGGGCTAACTGGATGGTGACCTGTAGAAGACTGAAACTAGACCCACGCCTTTCACCATTAACTAAGATAGACTCTCACTGGATTAAAGATTTAAACTTAAGACATGAAACTATGAAAATACTAGAAGAAAGTGTAGGGGAAACACTTGAAGAAATTGGCTTGGACAAAAATTTTATGAGGAGGACCCCTCGAGCAATTGAAGCAATATCAAAAATACACTTTTGGGACCTGATCAAACTTAAAAGTTTCTACACAGCCAAGAACACAGTAAATAAAGTGGGTAGACAGCCCTCAGAATGGAAGAAGATATTTGCTGGTTATGCCTCCAACAAAGATTTAATAAACAGAATCCTCAGAGAACTCAAATGTATTAGCAAGAAAAAAAACAAGCGATCCCATCTCAGGGTGGGCAAGTGACTTGAATAGAAATTTCTCTAAAGAAGACAGGCTCATGGCCTACAGATATATGAAAAAATGCTTTCCATCCTTAATCATCAGAGAAATGCAAATCAAAACTACTTTGAAGTACCACCTAACCCTAGTAAGATTAGCCCATATCACAAAATCCCAAAACCAGAGATGTTGGCGTGGATGTGGAGAAAAAGGGAACACTTCTACACTGCTGGTGGGAATGCAAATTAATTCATTCCTTTTGGAAAGACATGTGGAGAACACTGAGAAAACTAAAAATAGACCTGCCATTTGATCCTGCAATTCCTTTATTAGGTATATACCCAGAAGACCAAAAACTGAATTACAACAAAGATATTTGTATCAGAATGTTTATTGCAGCCCAATTTATAATTGCTAGGTCATGGAAGAAACCCAAATGCCCATCAGCCCACGAATGGATCAATAAAATGTGGTACATGTACACCATGGAATACTATGCAGCCCTAAAGAAAGATGGAGACTTTACCTCCTTCATGTTTATATAGATGGAATTAGAAAATGTTCTTCTTAGCAAAGTATCTCAAGAATGGAAGAAAAAGTATCCAATGTACA